>BSBM01000997.1:3335000-3547500 GCA_027924585.1 Larix kaempferi
TTGGTCTAAGGATTTTATGGACTGAATATGATTATTGTCAAAGGTCATGTGATTTGTGGCACCTGAATCAATTATCCATTCATTATAACTAACAGGAGTAGAGGTATGAAGAGCCTTACCCACATTCCCAGAAGTAGCAATGAAAGAGGAGGCTTTCTCAGGATTGCTGGTGGAAGCATGACTAGGCTCGACCACAGCAACAGAAGCATGATGGTTTGTCTTTGAATTTCGTTTGCGAGGTGCCTTGGAAAAATCCCACCATTCTGGATATCCAATCAATTCATAGCACCATGACTTAGTGTGTCCGGTTTCACCACAATGAGTACACATACGTTCTGGTCATGCAGCTCCTATTTCGTAGCTGCGATTTTGTGATCCACACGACTGATTATGATCATCATTCAGCAGACCAGATGTTCGATCTGGTTTCTTGTTTGTTTGCAGTTGTTGATACTTGACTCGGCAAGCTACCATAGCAGATGGCTCTAAATGTTCAGGTTCGCCATTCAGTGCAGCTCAGCGAACATCATCACGACGAACATACGCATAAGTTTCTTCAAGATCCAGTACAGGATCCCTCCTGAGGATCTCACCTCGAATTTGTTCAAATTCTGCATCTAGTCCATTCAGAAAAATATGCACCCGCAGTCTCTCAACTGATTTTTTTATAGGCAATGACATCATCGGGATCTTTCATGACAATTTTATCACGATGATCTAGCTCTTGAAAAATTTCTATCAGATCACCATAATAGGTGGAAAGAGGACGACCAACCTGTTTGTTAGAGAATGCTCGTTGATTCAGTGCAAAGAGTTGCGATTCATCTGCCCCATCATAGAATGCTTTGGCAAGAGCAATCCAGATTTCACGTGCAGTAGGCAATCGAAGATAGCGTTTCATAATCTCCGGTGACATAGAGGTCAGCAACCATCCTTTGACCTTTTGATTCTCAGCATACCACTTCGCATAGGAAGTATCAGTAACCTTCGGAAATGTTTTGCTCGTAAGATATTCAAGCTTCTCACGCCCTGCAATCTGCATTTCCATGATTTGAGACCAGACATCATAATTGGTTTCGGTAAGGATGACATTAGTTGTGAAACTGGGGTTCTCTGATTGAACATGGATAACTGGTACAGAGGATAATTCGGGGTTGTCATTAGTCATGGTGCGAGGGGTATATAAGAATTCAGGCTTTGATGATATAGAACGGATAATAAAACCTGCTCTGATACCAAGTCAAAAATACAGAGTTTGTGGAGAAGACTAACTCACTTTTCTCTGTAACTGGTTGGGCATAAATAGCCACAATACGAAGCTTTTTGATCCTACAGTTTAGGACTGAATGACTAACTATAAGGAAACTATAGCTGTCGACACTATAATTTAGGACTGATTTACTGATTGAGTAACTATAATGTTGGAGAACCAACTTGGAAATAATTACTCCTGATTGTCAACAAGTTTTACTCATATTTTCCGAGAACATAATGAGGAAGTAGAAAAACTGTTCAAAGAACTATTATTGCACGAGAGGCATATTCTGCTATCTGAAATCGAGCATGGTCACACTCTGCCTTGTTGGAAGGATTCAATTGACAACTTTTGAATTGGACTACATTTGAAATATGGAACTTTTTGTAAACACTTGTAGCTGTTATGCTTTTTGATTTACTAAAAATCTGATGACTATGGCACCTTAGCTAGTTGTGCCATAAATCCTGTGAGGTAGTCTCTATATGTACCATCAAGGAACCATATTTTTTTGGTGGAGGTAGTTTTTTCTATATGACAAAGTTCTGATTGGGCTGTGCACAACACCTGGGGATTGTATCTTCCGTTCTTGTAAGAAAATATGTTTTTTCCTTAGTAACAAAAAAAAATCTGGCCATGTGCCAGTACTTGTATTGAAATACGATAACTTTGTCTTGCTTATTTTTTAAAATCCGGTGTAAGTGACACATTAAGTCTTTGGTGATTAGACATTTTTGTTCAAATTCAATAAGATTCAAGATATTGAACACATAAAAGCATCATACAGTTAACGTGATAAACTTGTTACCATTTTTAGTCATTTAGGAATTCCATCATCAACTTATGTGCTATCCTTTAGTAACAGTAAACAAGCTTATTATGAGAATGTACGTGAACTACTTCTTGACATCTATTTCTATGAGTAATTATATGTAGTATTGTTGTTAGAGGAACAAGCCTGATTAATTTATATGCTAATAGACAGTAACCAGTTAAACTCTAATAGGAATGATGAGAATCATTTCAATCCATCCTCTATGGAACAGTTTGTAAACAAAATGCAGATGAAGTTCAAGTATCCCGACCATCTAAATATTCATTTGCGGAAGCCACTGCTCTTTGTTCCAATTTGGTCTTCAGTTTCATAATATCCTCTTGAGCTAAGCACAATTCATATTCAGTAATTGCAACTTTCTCATCAGTTGCTTCCTTCTCCTTCAGTAAATTTTGTGGATCCAACAGTGATGAACATACATAAAACAACCAAATTGATTATAGGCATCACAACATACTTCTAAGAGAAGAAACACAAAAAAATTAAACAATGTTATTGAATGTAGAAAATTATAACAAATTGAATAGAATTGAACATGCATTTTTTGACACTAAGGCATTCATAGATTATTGTATTAGATGCAACTAATCAATTTTGACCTAAGATTGATTAGTAGCATTGGAAACATATAAATTTGACCTAATATTGACCAGTAGCATTGCCAACATCTGGAAACAAAGGCCTTGACACCAATGGTACATGAATACGTTGATAGCTAAATTATAGAGAATCACTAAATGCATTATAAAAACTTAGTTAATAGGAAAATGAAGGAAACATGATCGTTAATATGCAAGTGCGGGAATACTTACTATACAAATGCAGGCCATCTTCATAGGTTATTTCTTCACAACTGCTATATTTAGGTCATTTTATTTAAAAATAAATTTAACAATATAAGCTATTTCTTCCCCGATGCTATATTTACGTCAATTTCTTAACAATTAAGTTTTCTTGTAACCAAATTATATGTAAACCATGATCTCGTAAATCGTGCCAAACTAATAAAAGCCCCGACGGTTTCAATAGTCCCTGCTACTTGGCAGGAAGGGACTATTCAGGTACTCAATATGTTGTGAATATTGTCCTAATTCCAAAATAGGATGAGAAATTTATACAATGCCATGCCAATTTCCATCTTCAATCAAATATTAATCAATAACCCTAACACTTTATCTCATATTTTCATCTTCACAATATTTTATTTGTTCTTCAATAACATCATACTTTAATCATAAATCCATGATCATAAAATCCAATATTTTTCACTTAATAATGCATAGTAAGTGCGTGGTCCAATTTATTATGTTCTATTCTATATATCAATCCTTAAAAAAAAAAAATACCTACCCTCTTACACTTCGTCATACATAACCTTCATTGCATACAACCAAATAAATATAAACTCCAACTTAAATTTAATAATTTCACATAGGACTAAAAGATTCATAACCTTCCTACTAGATACTAACTCATTATTCCTCACCATTGAATATATGTCCTCATCTCTTTTAACTCAAATTCAAAGTACATAGAACTAGATGCACACACTATTCAAGTTTTAAACATTTCATTCCCAAACTCACTTTCCCGTAAAACATTATCTCCACCATTCAAATTATATCTTGCAATAGTAAATCTTGAGCACACCATTCAAATTTTGCATATTCTTGTCGGCATTCCTACTATAACAACTTTTAACATTCTTCTTATTGCTCAACCCAATTATTGAAATCATTAAACAACAAATTTTATCACTTTCTTTTAGACATTTTATCATTTATGGTTACTAAATACTTCCTAACATTATCATTACATCATCTCATCCTAAAGGATCTCTTAGTAAATAAGTTCTCTTTCAACCAAATATGCACAAAAATGAAGAATGAGATATTTAAATAAATTCTATAGTATAAAAATTCATGAACAACCCTCATATTAAAGTAATTAAATATGGCATCCAAACTATTATGTTCAATATGTTATTCCATTTCTTTTCCTAAAAATTAAAGTGAGATCTAATCAATTAGTTTTAAATTTGGATTATGCCCAATATTAATCTCTCATTCCTAATCACCCCAACCAAATCAAAAGTTTACAATAATATCTACTTATCTATATGCATTTTTTTGGGAAAAAAATATACATATCTATATACATGGAATTTCATAATGGCTCATAAGTAGAGTATAAACATATTTCAAGCCTTCAGTGATAATAATTTTATAACTATTTGATTCATATGAGAACATAATTCACCTTTTGTTAATGTCCAACTTCTTATAGGATATCTAAGTCATCGAAGAACCATCCTTGTCTAATCACAAGTTATTTAATACATTTATGCCCTTAAAGGTGGGTCTTTAACTACTTCATGTTACACCTAAATCTTACCATCAAGAGACTCAGTGTAAACATCCCTAAAGTTTCCTTGACTAAGTTATTAACCTGGAAGAGATGCAAACCCATTTGTACTAGGTTTAGAGAGGTTGTTGCAGGTTGTCCTCATGCAACCTGCGACGTTGTAGGTTGGCCTCTTGCAGCCTGCGACGATGTCAGTTAATGGACAAAAATAGCTTCTTCGAGCCCATTCTCGAAGCTAGATGACATGGATACCTATCCCTGACCTTTGAGAGAGCTGGCATTCGGTTCCTAACCTCTTGAAAGGATCCCCTATCTCTCTCCTACCATATCTCAACCTACTCTATCCACTTAGTCCTATATAAGTGAATCTCACTCCCATTCCAAAGGGAGGAAGTCTATAGTGTCTACACGATCGTGAAATTTTTTGGATGAGTCATTGTTCCTCATCAGCACGTCTGATCCGTGGTATGGATATATCACTTTATATCTTTAGACCCAACATTTCAACCCTCAATTTATCGTGACGATCATTGTCGAATACGCCACCATGCGAAGTATTATCTGATTATCAGTGATACTTTGTACCGCCATGGTATCAATTCTATTCTTCGACGTTGTCTGACTCATGACGAGGATGAACACGTCCTAAATGACTGTCACGTTGGGGCTTGTGGCGGTCATCTCTCTGGGATGGCCATAGCCCAGAAGATTCTCCGTGAGGGATATTATTGGCTGTCTATCTTTAAAGATGGTATCGATGCTGTAAAACAATGTCCTCCATGTCAACATTTTCATATGAAAAAGCGCACTCTTCCTGCCCCGTTACACCCGGTTATTTTCGTTGGTCCCTTTGCTAAATGGGGCATTGACTTCATGCATTGTAATCCTACCTCGGCCGGGGGGCATAAATACGTCATCGTAGCTATGGAATACTTTACAAAGTGGGCTGAGGCAATGCTTACATACACAGACGACGAAAAAATTGCCGCACTCTTCATGTTTAATCATGTAATAGTGTGGTTTGGAGTTCCTCAAGCGATAGTTACTGACCATGGTTCTCAATTTATGAACCACATGGTTGACGAGTTGAGCACTAGATTGGGTTTTCACCATGAAAACTCAACACCATACTACCCACAGTCAAACGGACAAGTAGAGGCCATCAACAAGGTCTTGAAAACCATGATCCAATGCATGGTGGGTATGCACAAGTCCAACTGGCATAACATGCTGTTCTCCGCACTATGGGCTTATCGAACTTTCGTTAAAACTGCCACTAGATTTACTCCCTTCCAACTAGTGTATGGATTGGAGGCTGTCCTTCCTATTGAGTGCGAGATTTTGTCCCTCAAACTCGCCATTGAACTTCTCCCCAACACTATTTCCGAGGAAGAATGCTTCCTCTACCTAGCTAAGCTCGACAAGACTCACTGCGATGCCGCTCTTGCCAATGAGGCTCATAAGAAACACATCAAAGTGCAGTACGACAAGTTGGTAGAACCTCGCGTCTATAGCGAAGGAGATTTGGTCCTCATGTATGGCCAAAAACATGATAAGCTGGGGGCAGGAAATTTTGAGTCCATGTGGCATGGACCTTACATAGTGAAACACATCTTAGAGAAGGGAGCTTATGATCTTGAAGACTACAACAGGATATCTTTGGGTGAGCCCCACAACGGGATCTACCTGAAGAGGTAATATACCTGAGTCTTTCATGCATAAGTACTTTTGTATATACGGTACATGGAGTGTGTGTGTTTTTGTGTGGTGTGATGCCTTGATTTTTGCGTGCTTAGGTCTTGTTTTCTTTCTTATACCATGTTCTTTCTACGTGTGCAGATGGCAACTTGCTACAGATTCGTGGACGGCACTAGCTAACACACCTGCAACCTTTCTTCGGCAGCGTGGGTACTCTATTCACCTACTGGAGAGCTTATCATCTCAGGAGGAATGTGTCTAGGTTTCGTGACCAACAATGCTACAGAATATCAAGCAGTCATTGGAACCCTAACCGACGCTATTTCTTTGGGTATGGACCATGTTGTCATCCACTTGGATTCTCAACTAGTGGTCTCTCATCTTAACCGAGTCTACACCATCCGCGATCATACCTTACTCCATCTCTATAGACGATTTTGTCTTCTGGAAAGGTCCTTCTAGTCCATTTAGTACCTACATATTATACGAGACGTGAACACAGTTTCCAACTCCATGGCCAACTTCATCTTAGATTGGTACATTGCACACACATCAGCTTATTCATGAACTATTAAAAACAGACATAACATGTAAATAACTCATTTTATAAGCAAACACATAAACAAGATCACATCATTCATCTATTTAAAACACATAATGTATAAAACCGCCAAAATGTCTGTATATATATCATCATAAAAAGTAGTGCTGGTACAAAATCTGAAGCACGACGGCTTTCAGTGAATTTATACAAAATATGAAGCCTCATAGCTTTCAGTAGTACAAAATATGAGGCTTCTAATCTCTCAGTACATACATAATAACAACATAAGGCCTAACACCTGGCCCGTGCACCCTTAGGTCTCGTAGCTCTAGCCAGCTGAATATGGAAGCAGTCAATTTCCCTCGCTACCTTACGAAGCAGCACATTGAAGTGCACGGACGCCCCCACCACATACCTCTGCATAGGATGCGGTAACTCATCCACTTTCAGCTCAGGAAAATCTAACATCAACCTAGTCAGGTTCTCATAGACATCCTCATATCCACAATGGTAGCATGCATGGCTGGGGCCATGGATTCTCCCTCTCCTCTCCTCGCAAGAAGAGAAACTCCTATTGGTCACACGAGGCCCACATCTGCACACACATGTAATTAACTTATCAGCACTATAACAAAAAAATCATAAATACACAAAACTAAAAAGTACAAGGGTCATTGTTCTTATCGATGTCTCCCCACTCTGCTCCCTCGGGCAGTGCCAAATCTGGGTCCTC
The DNA here is from genome assembly GCA_027924585.1 of Larix kaempferi. Lineage (NCBI taxonomy): Eukaryota > Viridiplantae > Streptophyta > Pinopsida > Pinales > Pinaceae > Larix > Larix kaempferi. The sequence continues at coordinate 3,342,430 of BSBM01000997.1, forward strand.
CCTGTAATCCGTACCACTGTACGGGTAGTCCTCTACCATAAGTAGCTGGCCTTCTAGCCAGGTGAAAAACTCAGGACCGTACGCGATGATAGGGCCCCCACCATGGCGATCCATCACCTCTGTCCATTGGGCCATGTGAGGATCGTTAGGATCCATGTCATCCAAAGGCACCTGTGGGCACAAGAGGGGAACCCGCTCCAATAGAAATGAGATCATTATCGATCTGTATCCGAACTGCTTGAGATCTCCACACCGACACTTAGTCAGCTGAGCTCGAATGTTAGCGAGGAGTCCCTCACACCAGTTGAATACCTTCGGAGACATACAGTCCTCCGCATATAGCATCTAGGACCTAGTAGCTAGGTGAGCCGCTTGGCTCTCTGCTATCCTCACTATGGTAAAAAGTACAGCATGCAGCGGACGATCTTGCACCTCTTTAATGGGAATCTTCCCACTAGAGGCATGGGCATGAGGAGTACAATGCTGAAGGATCAAGTCATCCACAGTCCGATCACTTCCCCATGATCCTGTAAGAGCCACATTGTCTCCTCTCTGGGAAAATCCAGTCAAGAAGTAGATGTCCTCGACATCTATAGTCAAAGTGTGCTCTCTGATCACGAAGTACTACTGCGCAGCGTCCCAACAATGGACCATATGTTCTAGCAATAGTACTTGGGCCCTCATGCCCTGAACATTGAAGAACTTCAGTATCCCGCAATTCTGTAATGCCTCTACACATAATGGGTCATTCGCTGCTTGCACATCATCTATCTCGTGTTCTCATTCGCACCACTCTAGGACCATGTTGGCTGCTACTAACCTGCCAATAGGATCATTTTAACATCATTAGAACTCACTCAAGCATTTAAAATTTTTTCTTTTGGCTTGGGTTTTGGTTTGAACATGGGCGTTTCCACTGTCGCACCTCGTCCTTGTGGACAGGGAGACATTGTTGCAACCCAGCTTTGTGGGACTTACGACAACCTGGGTTTGTCGCAGTTCCCGTAAGGGAGACCCGCGACGACCCGAGGGAGCACAAGCTCCCCACAAATCAACTCAAAAACCCCAAAAATAAACTAAAATTGAAATTGTAAACCACTGGAAATATGCTGGATGAGATTTAGGGTTACCTGCTCCGAACGGCTTATGAAATGGTTTCTCACAGCTCCGGCAATCGACAGATGAATTTTTGGCTCCAAATGGCACTTCTTCTCCCCAATTTGGCAAATGAACAATGGTAATTATATTTGGCCTTTTTTCTATTTATAGACAAAAAGGAATATTCTTTTTCAAATATTTGATGCTTTTTAGGTCATTTGCTATGGTTTGGATCATTTTTATTGCATTTGAATATCCGATTGACTTTTTGACCTAGTTTTCAAGTGTGCAGGAGTCGTTAAGTGTTCTTTTTGCGTCGTTTTCACATTGAAGCAGTCATTTCAGGTATGAACAACCCCTTGAAAGTTTTGTTGTTATTTTGTGTCCGTTAGATTGTAATTATTTAATGATGACGAGATTACTCTTTGTTCTTTCTCATGCTCTTAAAACCATGAGAATATCACCGAGTTACGATTTATCACTTTTCTGGGCTCGTTAAACTCCTACGGAAAAGGAACCCCCTCGGAGTCTATCTTTAAGCTCTTTTCAGGCTCTTGAAATATGAAAATATTGCCAAGCAAACTTGTCGTGTTCACTCTTGTTAAATAATTTGAATGTTCGTCTTCCTGGTGATAGTTTACCCCTTTTTCGGACTAGGGGGCACTACTTACGAAAAATGTATACTCCAACCAATCATGACTGGAAGAGTCCTCTCCCGCGTTGCTTTACCCTTTTTTAGGGCGATGAGGCTAAATTTACGAAAAAGGACCATCAGAGTCTTCTTTAGTTCTTTTCAGACTCTCTAAACATGAAATGACGACCGAGTTTTTCCTTCTATGGACTCGTTAAAAATCGACATTGAAGGGCCCATCATGGGACAAACCCCTCCTATCCCAGGTTCAAAAAATATTTGGGATTGGACTCATCTATGAGATGAGCTATACCGAGCATCTGGTTACCCTCATTAAGCTCGTTAAAAACACATGAGGCACTCATCGTTCATGATGGGGAAAAAGGAAAGCTTTTTGTTACACCCTTTATATGTGGTAGTACCTAGTCATTCTTGAACATGGCACTCATTTTCATTTGCATACTGCGCTTGGATCATCCGTCTGTCCTCGAGTTTCACCCACTTCCTGAGTCTTGTCACTCCTTTGAGTCATTCAAAGAATGCTTCCCTCATCAGTTGCATTAGGTTTTGGTGTCGTACTCATTATGTCAATACTGCCAAGTCATGCCAAGCCCATGTTCAAGAATACTCTCACCATTCATTATCTGCAGTCAGTATGCCTAATACCATGTCGGTCTACTATGAGTCAGTCTTGCATGATACTCTACCATCCAATCTACTCTCAACATCATTTGTTGTGTTTTGTGTCGATGATGAGGGATTCATCATGGCCCTCCTTCAACGGATTCATCCTTGTCGACTTCAGCACATCATCCGAGGATTGAATCTAGAAACCAACCAAGTACCTTGGCCCTGCATGCCTCAATGGCAAGTTACCTCTCTTTCGACATGAGTTTACATCATTAACTCTTTATTGAAATATTTCATCTTATGCTCGACTTCAACTCATTTATTCATGATTGATGATATGTACTGTGATACCTTGGGGATCACTGACATTACTGGTGATTTCCCTTGTGCTTGTTAACGGTATACATCAATGACCGGTAATCAAGCAGTTTCTACCATGTTCGACGTCAAGACATTTGTAATCACATGGATAAATTCGTATCATTGCAAGTTTCGTTTGAAGACCCTCGGGAGTCATGTTTTACCCAGGTTACGATGGAGATTGTTTTGAGTCGTGTTACACAGATCCACATTTGTATTAGTCGTGGCTGTGTTATCATCTCATCATGGATCTATGCTTGTGTCTAGTATCCATGATTGTGTTCAGTTGGTCATTACTACCTTGGATCTGCAATGTATTGGTCGGAATCCATGTTATATGTCATGTGAGACTGTGTTCTCAGAGTCAGTTGTACTGCAGCAACGTCCTTTGTCCAACGAGCCATTGCCATTTCTTCTGTCAAAGCATTTCACCTGTCCAATTTCAAACAGCTTCATTCTTTGGGGGGCATTCTGTTACACCTAAATCTTACCATCAAGAGAATCAATGTAAACATCCCTAAAGTTTCCTTGACTAATTTATTAACCTGGAAGAGATGCACACCCATTTGTAGTAGGTTTAGAGAGGTCATCGCAGGTTGTCCTCATGCAACTTGCGACGTCGCAGGTTGGCCTCTTGCAGCTTTCGACGATGTTAGTTAATGGACAAAAATAGCTTCTTCGAGCCCATTCTCGAAGCTAGATGACATGGATCCCTATCCCTGACATTTGGGAGAGCTGGAATTCGGTTCCTAACCTCTTGGAAGGATCCCCTATCTCTCTCCTACCATATCTCAACCTACTCTATCCACTTAGTCCTATATAAGTGAAGCTCACTCCCATTCCAAAGGGAGGAATTCTCTAGTGTCTACATGCTGGTGAAATTACCTTAGGAGAGACCTCTACTCATCTATTGGGAGACTTACACTTCATTGGGAGGCTTTGGCATTGGTTTGATCAGATGAGGATTGCTACATCAAGTCATTGGTTGTAATCTTTTCATCCTATGTACTTCCCTTTCAATATATTAATATAAGTGCTTTCCACCAAAATCTCATTGTGTTAATGATATCTTGTGTAGTTCGCCTGCTTGACTGCTTACTTAGATCTATTATTGTGTATGTGTGTTTTACTTGTTTTGTTGTCTTGTTATCTTGACAGGTTTTGCAGCTCAGATCCAAAGATCATCAAGCTTGGAGCAACATTCAAGGAGAAAATGATCAATGATTTATAAGGTAAATGTATCTAGTTCCTTGATCTCTAATTAGATCTAGGAGAGTGATTTATATTCTATTCTATTTGTTCTAGACTCACGTTGAGCTAGGGATATCAAGCCTTGAGTCCACTCTTGGTAGATTGTCCGTCAAACACTTCCATATCAAGAATAATTTTAGGGGCAAAATTTAGCCCATGGGCTATTTTTCCATGTTTTTTTCCAAAAAAAGATTCGCCAATTTGCATTTTTTGAAGCCCCATTTAGCCCAATTTTCATGGGCTAAAATTTTTTCACTCTAAAATTCTCCAAATTATTTTATCAGCTATATAAAATCTTTAGAAATTGAAATAATTTTAGAAAAATATCGCCAAATATTTTATAGTTGACATTTTAAGAATTAGTAAGATTCGCCAAGTTTTATACACTTTTAAATAATTATGGGTCCTTAAAATTATCCCTATTCCATATTCCTAGCATTGTGGACCATTGACATCTAAGTCCTTATTCAACCTTGATTTAAGCCAAACAATTAGTATTGGTTTGTAGCATTCTTGATACTGGATATCCATTTAAGACAAACACTAACCTAATATTCAACACCTCACCTTTCATATTTCTACACTTATCATCAATGTTATTTTATTAGCATATTTACTCAATTGATTGTACCTTACACAAGATAGGGTCAATTATTCACTTTACTGATGGGTTATATTAATAAATAAATAGTTGATTCCCCAATTGGCTTCAGAAGTTTGGAAGTCTTTAAATCATCATAATAGGATTTATCCTTAAGGTGAACTCTTTTGTTGGAGGTGTGTTATATTATTTGTAGGTATATTGTGCAATTTGTTGGAATCTATTTAATACTTAGGGGGGGTAAATCAATATTAGTGCAGTTATGAATTTTTTTTTAACTTTAATAGATTAATCTGAACTTAACTTGATCTTCAATTATGCATCCACCATAAATAAATCATTCATTCACATATGCACCAAAACAAAAAGCATAGAACACACATAATTTTTACATGGAAACCCAATTGGGAGAAAACTACTTAATGCTATTTTATAACGAAAAGATTACATTCAAGGAAGCATCGAATTCCTATGTTTACCCGTACCAACTGGAAGGAGGCACTGACCCCCTGGTTTTATAGGCATCGACCTGAAGGAAGCTACAACTCCCTATGTTCTCCAACAATAACTAGAAGGAGGCTATGACCTCCTGCTCCTTGCCCCATACTACCGCCCATATATATAAGAATATGATGTTACTCTCCTAAACTTTCTATACACGCACACTTCTGATCATCTAATGTGAGTTCTATTATGTGCACCTTTTGTATGTAGTATAATTGTTGTCTCTATGCTGCATACAGTTACTTCACTTCAATCAACTCCAGACTTCATATACTATGTGTTTCTTCAACTGCTGTAGACTGCATCAAGAGTCGATATTCCATCCTGCAACTACGCATCTGCACTTTTCAAATGATACTGCACATCAACTGATAAATTGTTGTTATGATATTGCACACTAGTATCATATGGAACTACACACTTTATGAGATGGGTCCATTCTATTTAAGTGCCATAGTCTTTCAGAAAATCTATGAGTTGTTGTGCATCATATAATTTTTCCTTTTGGTTTAACGCACTTTTCTCTGAACATCTTAGAACATCCATGACTGTCTGCTTGTTGTCCGCGATACTATCATTCATTCCTCGTGCACTTGTGCATCCTCTACAGTATGTCTTTTTATCTTCGCGCAATCATCATAGATCTACAACATCATTCTATGCACCATCAGATATTCCATTCCTTTGCTTGTGCACACTCATCTCTATGCTATATCAGGTTGTTCTAGTTCCATGATCCCTTGATGCCCCGAATATAAATTTGTATCTTCCACTTGCAATCTCTTCATACTTGCTATCAATCTTACATCAAATATCCAACTTGCTTTCCTATTTATACATGTCCTGGATGGATCATATGTCCACAAGTTGATTGTGGATTTCCTTCTTCTTTTCTTCATGGTTTATACTTCTGCACATGCCATGTTCCACGTTTCTGATGTGTCATCGCTTGCGGATATTGTGCATACATCATCCTCGACTTAGTGGGAATTTGACCCTTGCGGTGTGGTCTTGCGCCTTAGAGATACCATTTCCTGTGGAATTTGCACATATGATAACTTCAACCACCACACCCTTCTTGGTACTTGTGAGTTCTTCAACAAATAAAATATTTCTTCGATTGGGTATACTTGCATGCTTTCAGGACTTGCATAACTATTCAACCATTGCATGTTCCATGCTTCCTGCGCACTCCTGATCCTTGTTCAATCAATGCTTGGTATTTTTTGTGTATTCCCAAAATTTGTTCAATCAACACCTTTACTTGTTTGTGCATTCTCGAACCTTGCCCAATCAATTGCTTTGCTTGTTTTTTCATTCTCGAACCTTGTCCAATCAATTCTTGACTTTCTTGTGCACTTCCAAACCTTTGTACTGCGAACAATTTAGCTTGTACCTTGAAGGCCTATGAATGGATGGACTTGTGACCTTCTTCATGTACCACATATATTTCTTCAAACTGGATATGCATTCCTTATGTACTTCTTCAAAGTGGATATTGCATGATGCATGATATACCTATGGATATACTAGATACACTTTCGCATATACTTCTTTATACTAGAATCCATATGCTTCTCCATCTTGCTTGCGCATATTCCTTTTTAATGTGGCTTCCATATACTTTTTCAGACTGACACATAAATATACTTCTTCAAACTTCCATAGGGGTACTGAATCATCTTTGACATCCGTTGACATCCTCTTTGACATTAGTTGACATCAATGACAACCAAAGTTCAACAATATCCCCCTTTGGCATTGATGTCAACACCTTATAAAGTCGTGCATAATCATCTCATGAAGATTACATGCTTCATATGTTCTTGCCGTAGTACTCCTCTTGTGCGTATGCTTCATCTGTTCTTTGCTATTTTGAGCCTTTGACATATGCGCATTCTACTGTCAATACTTCTACTGCTTTCTGTCACTTCTACGTTGTTGGGTGTGTGAGCTATCTCAAAGAAAACACCTAATATTTAATTATCGACCGGGGTTGGTAATATTAGAGTTGAGGCAAAGTATATGCTAAGGTAGAATGGCACCTAAGATTTTCGGCTTGTCGAACCTTAAAAATATTTAATAAACAAAAGATCGAAAGATCTTTCAAAATGAAAAACCGAGTCAAACTTCAGAAAAACAATAAAAATAACTAAATCAAACTTAGTTAAACAAATAAACTAGAATAGTATCAAATCATACTACTCTATCTTATAATTGAATAATGGAAACTGATTAAAAAGCAAGCTACTGATTATGAAAAATGGAAACTACCTAATTTCAGGTTCTAATCTAAGAATTAGAAAAACAACTGTAAATAATTTAGAGAACTATCTATGAAATGGATTAATTCGATGATAAATTACATAAGCAGAAAACTATGCTAGTCAAAGCAAATTACAAACTATTTAATAATTTCAACAACTAATTCAAGAAAAACATCTATTCCCATGTAACATGAACTAGAGTGAATGTATCGTAATGGCTTTCAAATGTAATAGCGAAACAAAATGGAAGTAAATCTAATCTAACTTCAACAAAGAGATGTAAACTACAAAGAGACCAATTACAATTAACTTTAAACATTATGATCTATCTACTATCCATGAGCAGAATAATATGATACTAATGAAAACTAGAAGCAAATAGATAACTTAATAAATATATTTACTTCTGAACTTGATTTGGAGGCAAGTAGAAAACTTGATAAAGATATTAATTCTTGAATCCAAATTCTATTCCATGAACATCTTCATTATCTATCTAAATAAGAAACTGATCCTAATCTTAATGAAGGAAACTATCAAAACTAGAATACTTGAAGAATGAAATTATTAGCTCTAATCTAACTAAGTCTTAAGAGCATGTAATAAACTAAACTAGGAAAAAAACTGATAAGTTCTGAAACAACAACATGTTAGTAAATTAAATATGAAATAAATAATTTAAAAGACAATTAAAGCAAACTAAGAATGATAACAAGACTTTAATTAAAACTTTATGGAATGTAAAACAAGGGCTTAATTATGGTTAAGAATACTAATTAAGAGTAGGAAATATTACAATTAAGAAAACTAAGGAACTAAATTCAAATGAGCATAAAAACAGTGCAGAAAGAATGAAAATCCGAATGACGATCCGGATGACTGTCCAAATGACAGACTGGATGAGGAAAAACAAGTTAAACTAAGGCAAATGAGAGTTTCGATGATATTAACGTCAAATGACGAATGTAGATGAACCGACAATGCAAAGAAATTAGTGAGAAGACTTGTTGAGAAGCTACGATAATAGAGAGCAACCTATTCTAATCATTGTTGGAGAGATAAACTATTCCTATGATATGCTAAAGAAAGATTGAGATGAGAGATAGAATTAACCTATAGCTACAGAGAAGAAGCTAATGAAACTAATTCTAATTGTAAACTAAGCTGGAAACAACAACTAACTAAGTCCTATCTAATTGCAAGAGATTAGAAAACAAACTATGTAATTACCAAAGACTGAAATTAAACTTTCAAAACTATACTTTTGGTCAACCATTTACTAACTCTGGAAACACAGATTATGTTAGCAGCACAATATAAATTACAGAGAAGAAAGAAATATCATGTATAGGAAAACAAAATTAATTACATATACAAAAAGATAAACTAATTATTTGCAAAAAGAAAATGCAGAAAACAAGAACAAAACCTATGATTGATGAGGGGCCCTTCCCAACAATCAGAGATGGAAAACTAAATCGGTTTAGTTACTTAGAACATCAACAAACTGGAACTTCCATTAACTTGAGAAAATTACAAAATGTCTGTATCTGCTGCAAATTCTACGATCTATCTGCTAATTTGATGATCTTTTCCAACTAAAGACTAACTCCGTTTCTCTATACAAAGTGTCTATTTATACATTTACAGTGGATGAGAAGGTCAACAGAGTCGACCTCTCTAATAATAGAGGCATTTATGGCTGTAACCGACTTCTTTAAGTGATGCGTGACAGCGCAGGGAGCATCAATCAGTCTTCACGGGGTTAGTTGCTGATGTATTTATAACTTTAGAATGTATTTCATATATGTATATTGTATTCCTATAGAGATGTTATTATTCATCTATACGGAAGTGTTTGTATTCCTATAGAGATGTTATTATTCCTCTATACGGAAGTGTCATCATTTATATTGTAAGTGTCGTAACTTATACTTGATGGGTTATTAGACCACCTTGGTGGGGTCAGCCCTGTATAAGTCATTTGGGTCAAAGGGTTATTAGACCACCCTATTGGGGGTCGGCCCTGTCAACATTATGCTATGTGGTTAAGTTAAGGCCGACCTAGTAAAGGTTATTAGGCAAGTCAAGTCATGTATAAATAGAGTGCGAGAGGCACTCTATTTGATCATTTACTTTCTCACTCATACTCTCATTGGAGAGTGAAGTGCTTGTGGAGGAGGAGAAGCTGCTGCTAGGAGAAGACTATCTCTTATGCTTGGTTTGTATCATTTCTCTATCTATCTTTGAGGAAGTTGTGGGGTTTTTCACCTTTATGGTTTTCCCTAGTGAAACTATGTGTGTCCATTGTCTCTTGTGTGCTTACATTATTATGTCCATGATTAATATGCTATACATGTTGTTCTCTCAGTTAAGATCCTCGATCAGATTGAAGTAAATTCTGAAAAACTAACATGGTATCAGAGCTAGCCTGAAAGAAGGCATGGTATGGAATTTATGACACTTGTTGCACTTGAGAAGCTAGGGCTTGATATAGCAAAAACTAGTCATCATAGAACTTTTGCTATAAATCCATTTTGACAAGGTTTCAGGATCTGAAACTCTTACAGGTCAAAGATAAGATCCACATGTACCTTGTGTCCGAAGAAAAACTTCTAATTCATTGTACTTTGTGCTTTATGATTTGTACAATCTAGGGTTTATGCCTTTTCCAGATTTGAGTCATAAACAGATGACCTAGGAAAAAAGGCCATAACTTGGCTAGGAAGCTCCAAATGAAATTTTGTAAAAGTGACAAGTAGGGAGTGGACTGTACTTTCACAAGCTGAAGGTTCAGAGGCTGAAAGTGAACCAGTGACACGTGGCACTCCGACAAGTTCACTCTCCTGTTTTATCCCATAAACAGGTCATGTTGCGACACTTGGCATAACTCTCTCTTAGAGAATCCAATTGAGGTCATACCTATGGGGTTGGAAATATGACAGGTCGGGCTACCACAGGTAGAAGTTTCGGACCCTGTGGATTCGTAATTTCGGAGCTACACCAGGAACAATTAGGTCCATATTTCTGTCAAAACAAAATTGGATTTTGAGCACCTTCATTCATGGCTTCGGGAATTAGGGTTTCGGAGAAAGTTGGAATTCTTGTAATCAGAGACCATGGTTGAATGCTACTCATCAAAATTGAAATTTAGAGACCAAGATCAAATTTTTTGGTTGGGAAAAAGGCCGGGCTTGATCAAACACTAGTTCGGGACTTTGATCAGAAAAGTGGAAAATTGGGGCTTCTACAAAAGTTGGACTTTTTTAAGTCTGTGACCACGGCTAGAAGCTCCTTAGAAAAATCAAAGTTTAGAGATTTGGATCGAACCTTTTGGTTGGGAAGAAGGATGGGATTTATCAAACCCTAGTTCGGGATCCTGTCCAGAAGATCCAAAAGTTTCAAAGGCAATTTTGAGGGGTGAAACTTTGTAGTTTTCAAATTCTGAGTATACCATCATGATCAACTCATCAAGGCACATCTTTCTATCTTTTCAGAAGTTTGAAATTCAAAGTTTGAATTTTTAGGGTTTCTCTAAAAAACCCTAATCCAGCTCTAGATCCAGTTTCTGCAAATCAAGTGGACTGGGTTAATCCTAGAAGAGAATGGATTGGTCACTTGCATAAGTGAAGAAGTTACAGTTTCAGAGGGAGATAAGGCTAAGGCCTTACATAAGAAGATTACAAGCAATCTCGATAGGTATGACTTATCCAGGTATGTTTCGAGATCTTTTCATGATTAAGTTTATGGTATGTTTGTTTTCATTAAGGTTAGTACAATCTTGATTAACTTTAGACTTGTCGTATCACCTTAATAAAATTATGACTACAAGATAGAAGATATTCATTGATTAGGGTTTTGACAGTTATGATTGTACTAATGCATTGTGGTGTTATATGAGGTTGATGTTGTCCGCTAACATGAAAGGTACATCAAGAAAGACAAATCATGTTCTCGTTCAAGAACATATGACCATGGTGACATGAAGACAAAGGTTCATCCATTGCCATGGATCACATAGAATATCTACTTACGAGGTATGTATAATTGATTCTATAATGGTTAACCTATGAGATATGCAGGTTACTAGCACAAGTCATTGAAGAGAACAAGAAGACATTATGCAAGTATGTTAAACATAACTAGCTAGCATCCTAATCTAGGTATGTTTTTCCTATATCAAGTTAGAATCCTACCTTGTGTTAGGATCTCTTATATAAGTATACATGGCATGATTGATAATGATTATTCATTGACGTTAATAATCATGGGTTTAGGCATATTATGCTTCTTACTTTGATTGATGATATGACTAACCAGAAAAGTCCTTTGATCAAATAAGAATATGCATGAGTAAAAGAAGTATTCCCTCAAACCTTGAATAATAATGTTTATAATCTATGTTTGAAATGATCATGACTATACATGTTTAAGATTATTGTGTTTTGATTATACTAATGAATGTATGATTATGTATGAGATCTCGAGGGTAACACAATGATGATACTAGTAAACATGCATAGTGATCAAGGATGGATATAAGTTCAAGGACAGGTAATCCAGGAAGCAAAGATCAAGAGGGAGCACACTTCAGTAGTTTCTGCAAGGATGCAAACATTCAGAGGGATTTGACCACTTCTCACAATCCACATCATAATGGAGTTGTAGAAAGGAAGCAAAGACTGAGAGGGAGTCCACCCTACAACCAAACAAAGATAAGTATTTGAATTGTCATTTCTTGCATATTTGTTTGTTTAAATAATATTGTTCAATGATGTATATGCTTATGTTCCTAGACTTAGGGTGTGTATTATGCATATTAGAATAATTGCATTAATGAATAGTATACTACTAATATGTATCTAATGGGTAAGTGGCCTATGGCACTGTACAACATTCCATTGCGACTTATCTAGAATGAAACCTCTTTGCTGACATGTTGGGAGTTGTGCACACTCTTAACAATGTTCTGGTAGAGATTGGAAGGCATCTAGAAAGTTACAGGATATGGATAAATGTTGTATTGAAGCATTGGCTAAGATAATTGCATGACTGTATGACATATTTATTTATGTGTAAGAATTTGTTTTGAAAACTATGAGATGTTTTATAATCATGAAATTTAACTTGTTTTGTAGGAAAGATCATATACCATCACATACAAAAGAAGGACTACAACATTTGTTCCAGTAACAAATCTATCTATTGAAGATATTGAAGTTCCCAGGATCCGGGATGAAGTAATGGAAGAATGCAATGATCCATCGATCATGAAGAATGATGGTTGGGATGTGGTCCCAGGCCAGAAGGGAAGTCTGTCGTGACTTCCAAGTGGATCTATAAGATCAAGCATGCTGCAGATGGTCGCATGGAGAAATGTAAAGTGAGGTTGTAGCTCGTGGCTTCTCCCAGAAAGAGGAATTGATTATGAAGAGACTTTTGCTCCTATAGCCAGATACACTTCCATTAGATCAGTACTTGCTCTAGCTGCAATGATGAAATGGAAGATACACCAGATGGATGTCAAGACAACCTTCTTGAATGGTGTAGTCGAAGAGGAAGTGTATGTGGAGCAGCCACTTGGTTTTGAGACACATGATAGGGACTCATATGTGTGCAGATTGAAGAAAGCCTTGTATGGCTTGAAGCAAGCTCCTAGGACTTGGTATGGTAGGATAGACAACTTTCTATCCAGTTTGGGATTTACCAAGAGTAAAGCGGATTCCAACCTTTACTACAAGGTTGAGGAAGGCACTCCAGTGATACTACTTTTGTATGTGGATGACCTGTTTGTAACAGGTGAGGATGGATTGATTGCTGATACCAAGAGGAAACTTGCTGTTGAGTTTGATATGAAGGACTTGGGTATGATGCAATACTTTCTAGGCATGGAGGTGTGGCAGAGTGCAGATGGAATCTTCCTTGGACAAGGGAAGTATGCAGTAGAGATCCTGAAGAGGTTCGGGATGATGGACTGCAAGGCCATGGCCACACCTATGGCATCGAACTTGAAGCTTCTGTGTGATGCTTCATCTGATCCGGCTGATGTCATGATGTATCGTCAGATGATTGGGTTCTTGATGTACCTGACAAATACAAGACCATATATTTGCTTTGCGGTGAACACATTGAGGTAGTTCCTGACGGATCCCAGAGGTGTTCACCTGGTTGCTGTAAAGCATATTCTGAGGTACCTAAAGGGTACAATTGATTATGGGCTCAAGTATGATGCGAATCAAAAGTTTAACCTGCAGGGTTATGTTGATTCAGACTGGGTAGGCAGTGCTGTAGATAGGAAGAGCACATCTGGGTGCTGCTTTAGTATGGGATCAGGTGTGATCTCTTGGTTTAGCAGGAAGCAGTCCTGCGTAGCACTGAGTACAGCCGAGGTTGAGTATGTTGCAGCTTGTTCGGCTAGTTGTGAGGTAGTATGGCTCCGGAAGCTACTGTCTGAGTTATTTGATCTCCCGCTAGAGGCTACTAGTATCTTTTGTGACAACCAGAGTTGTGTGAAGCTGTCTGAGAACCCGATGTTCCACAACAGGTCGAAGCACATAGAGATCAAATATCACTATATCAAGGATATGGTGCAGAGAGGAGCAATGAAGATCCTATATGTTGCGACGGATGAGCAGGTTGAAGATGTGCTGACGAAGCCACTAGCCAGAGTGAAGTTCAAGTACTTCAGAGAGAGGCTTGGTGTTCTTCAGATTGATGACACTTCAAGGAAGAAGTGATGGACACATTTGCAGAAGCCATTCCCAACATGGTGAGAGGAGGATCCTTCCATGGCTGTGGATGTAAGCACTGGATGATGAGCATCAGGACGATGCTCCATTTACCGCTCTTTATATGCATCATGTTGGATGCTTGTTATGATCAATTGGATCATGTATATGTATATGCATCATGTTGGATGCTTGGACCATGTATCTGTATATGTAATAGGTGGATACGTTGTATAATCAGGTAGATCATGTATGTTGATATATATCAGGTGGATACATTATATGATTAGATGGATCATGTATTTGTGTATGTATCAGGTGGATACATTATATGATCAGGTGGATCATGTATGATGATATGTATCAAGTAGATACTTGGTATGCATTAGGTGGATGCATTATATGATCAGGTTGGTCATGGATGATGAGCTTCAGGATGTTGCTCTAGATGACATGCATCAGGACGATGTAGTGATGATGATCAGGTTGATCATGTGATGATGTACATCAGGATGATGTATGGTGAGTATCAGGTTGATACTTTGTGGTCGTGGACATGTTGTGCAGATGAGCATATAAGTAGATCTGGGAGATCCAATAGATAGAGTTGTGTGCTTGTAACAACCTGGGATGCTCTTTCGAGGAATAGCTCTGGGAGGACATATAAGTAGACCTGGGAGATACGATAGGTAGAGTTGTGTGCTCGTAACAACCTGGGATTCTCTTTCGAGGCATTGTCCTATGGCATGTAAGTAGACCTGGGAGATCCAATAGGTTGGGCTGTGTGCCCGTAATAAGTCCTGGGATTCTCTTTCGAGGCATTGCCATGACCACATGTAAGTAGACCTGGGAGATCCGATAGGTTGGGTTGTGTGCCTGTAATAAGTGCTGGGATGCTCTTTCGAGGCATTGTGGTGAGGGGTCACATGTAATACGTCCTGTAGATCCGGACAGGTTGTGCTAGTCACGTAAAAGGCCTCGGATGCTCTTTAGGGTTCTTGCTAGTCAAGAAACTCTTTTAAGGTTTTGTGACAGTCACATGTAAGTGGGCCTGGGAGATCTTGCCAGTTGTGCTTCGACACATAAATGGTCTTGGGATACTCTTTCAAGGCATTGTGATGCACGTAATAAGTCCCGAGGATTCCACAATATGGCCAGTGATGATGAAGACCTGCAGGTGGTGGGCCTACATCCAGTATGAAAAAGGACTGGCTTTGTAGAACTTCCTATGACGAGTAGATCGGAGATTGATTGAGATAGCAGCAGCAGTGACGATGATGATGATTCGATGATGATGATCCAGAGAGGAAGACTTGTGATAGAAGACCTATGTTGAGAAATACCTTCCTAGTTAAGAGGGAGTGTTGACGTATTTGTAACTTCGGAATGTATTTCATATATGTATATTGTATTCCTATAGAGATTTTATTATTTCATCTATACAAAAGTGTTTGTATTCCTATAGAGATGTTATTATTCCTCTATACGGAAGTGTCGCCATTTATATTGTAAGTGTCGTAACTTATACTTGATGGGTTCTTAGACCACCTTGGTGGGGTCGGCCCTGTATAAGTCATGTGGGTCAAAGGGTTATTAGACCACCCTATTGGGGGTCGGCCCTGTCAGCATTATGTTATGTGGTTATGTTAAGGCCGACCTAGTAAAGGTTATTAGGCAAGTCAAGTCATGTATAAATAGAGTGTGGGAGGCACTCTATTTAATCATTCACTTTCTCACTCATACTCTCATTGGAGAGTGGCACACTTGTGGAGGAGGAGAAGCTGCTGCTAGGAGAAGATTATCTCTTATGATTGGGTTGTATCATTGCTCTATCTATCTCTGAGTAAGTTGTGGGGCTTTTCACCTTTATGGTTTTCCCCAGTGAAACTCTCTGTGTCCATTTTCTCTTGTGTGCTTGCATTATTATGTCCATGATTAATATGCTGTAGATATGCTATACATGTTGTTCTCTCAGTTAAGATCCTAGATCAGATTGAAGTAAATTCTGAAAAACTAACATTAGTTCCTTCACGCTGCTGCTTGGAGTGCCGATCTTCCTTTGACGTGGAACGAGCAGTGTGTTGGTGGACTGAGCGTGGACGGACGAACTCTTCCAGAACACCGGCGTGAATAGGCGTGCATGATCCCAGGCTGAATGAGAAAGGAAATCAGCATGTGGAGTGTTGATGTCGAGGTGGGATGTGTTGTCGAGCTTGGAAGGTGGGAAGGCGAATCTTCCAGAACGAGAGCTCATCAATCGTAACCATCACGTGGCTAACAAAACCCACGTATTCCTTTTTTACTTTAATAGCCATAAATATGCCAACCATGAATTTCACAAGTTGAATGCAAGGCTAAATGACGAGCTGGACACGGCTGAACATTGGCAATATTAACATGCAGTCTGAATGGAAGGTCATTTGAGAAATTGCAGCCTGTAGATCAAAACTAAATGCCATGCATGTCTAGAATTGTTAGTTTAATCATTAATAAATCATAATATAGCGAGATTTGACCAAGATTCATATGATAAACGAATACATGCATACCTAGTCTGTTTGATAGGCTGAATGGAAGAAAGAATAACTTATTATATCAAAAATAGTGAAATTAATGCAATTTAGAGTAGATTTGATGATAAAAAATAGTGACAAAATGGATACCAACATGCGTATACCGCATGCTTCATGATCATTTCTACTGTGCCGTTTCATGTTCTATGATGTTCTTCAATGATCAAATTTTCTACTACATACTTCATCTTCATGTTCTTTCTCCTCGTGATCATCTTCCACCTTCATGCTCTACTTCTCATCTTCATTTCTATTTCTTACTGATTAGCTTCATGATATTTCTCCTCATGATTATGCGTCATTTTCTTCAGCTTCATGCTTTTTCTCCCCCTTTGACATCAATGGAAAAGAGGTTCTATTACTTGCGCAATTTTAGGTTCTCCTTTATTCGGTTTTGCACTGGCCTTCAATCATATACTCATAGGAATAACTCCCCCTGTCTTCATGCTTCATCCTTTTGCTTAATTATCTGTGCTAATATTCCTGCAATCTATACATTATTTTCATCATCATATCTGATGCGCTTACCCTGTAAATTTTCTATCTTCTTTCTCTATCTTTATCTCTTGTTTCTATCATAACACTTCATATTTCTTTATGCATATCTTCATGTGATCATCCTGATGTGCCAACTGTGCAGTACCATACTAATTTTCTTGTCGATTTCCTTCTGCATCAGACTGTTTGATTTGTCACATTTACTGTGATGTTGCCAAGCCTTGTTTCCTTTAATGACTTTGCATCCATTTCCATGACAACCAAATATTGGGCATGTTTTTCCATTTTTCAACCAACTTGATAATAAAACAATATGACTCACCATTCGCGTGGCACATTTTGACACATCATGATCATATTTGAGCTTTTGGGGAAACATCACTCGTCACATGGAACAATGAATTTGATTTCCTCTTTTTGTACTCCTTCCCCAAACTGATTAACTCCAACATTTACTTTTGGAAACTACACCACTTTCTTCGACTCATGCGATATTGAATGCACATCTCTTCAACTTAATTCCATGCACGTGAACAACTATCATTTAATTCTATAAGAGCTTTGCGAAACACCTGGTTCATCACATTTTTCTCTTTGGTCCTTTTGCTCTGCATCACATTCCCTCTTTATTTTTCATCTTTCTTGGCCATGGCTTCCTTGTATAAGAGAATGATTGAATCCCTTGACAATGTGTTCCTTTCTATCCATTCAAACCAGTCCAAGTTTAGTTGTTTGAGAGTTGACATGGGAGTGTGGTAGGGCAGAATGGAGGAAATAGAGTTCCAACATCAGTATGCTCAAGCACAGGTAAATTATGTGCATGATAAACAATTGAATCATTTGAGAAATCGAGTCGACATCCTAGAATGACAACAATGGATAATTCTGGATGAACTGTATTCACTTCGGGATGAGCATCCTTCTGGTAAATCATCGTAAGCAATGATGCAACTTCTTCCTTTGCTCCCGACCTATGAGTGTAACACGTTGGTTCCCACGGATTTGGAGCTTCAACTTTCACATCAACCAAACATGGAGCTGGACCTCAAATTGTGACTTTATACTATTCTAAACTTCTCAATTTTTCCATTCTTGAGCTTTGCCTTTTTGTCTCGGCATGAAGTCTCTTCTGATATATACTTTGCATGGTCTATGACAATGGCTCATGGGACCCCAAACCTAGCAATAACATCATTGAACATGAAGAGTGCGACAATTTTTTCATCTTCATTATATGTAGGAATATCCTCAGCCCATTTTGTGAAATAGTCAACAGCTACAATACCACAGCCATGCCCCCCAGCCGAGGTAGTCTTATAGTGAATGAAATCTATACCCCATTTTGCAAAGGGGCCGACGATAATAATTGGGTGTAAAGGGGCATGATGAGTGCCCTTTTTGGAATGAAAAAACTTGCAAGGGGGACACTTCTTAACTACATCCATGTGTCTTTAAATATGGATGTCCAAAAGTATCCAACACGTAATATATTCTGGGCTATAGCCATCCCAGAGAGGTGACCACCACATGCCCCCGAGTGGTAGTCATTTAGAACACACTCAGCCTCCTCATGATTCAAAAATTGGTGTAAGATTGAATCAATGCCATGACGATATAGGGTGTCACCGATGATTAGGTAATATTTGGCATGATGGCAGATACAACAACATTCATCGCAATATAGGTGAGGTTCGAAGTGTTGTGTTTGGATATACAAGGTGATATATCCATACCATGGATCATAAGTACTGATCAGGAACAATGACTCATCGGGAAGAGAGCCAATGGGATCAGAGTCTTGATCAATACGGGGAATATTGCAAATTAGCTCCGCAAACTCTAATGACTTTTTGGATTTTTCATTTCCAAACTGTAGATTGAATTCTTGAAGAATCACAATCCAGCGTGAATATTCCCCCCCTAGTACTTGACGAGTTAAGACGTAGTACATAGGGTTTGAATCAACGATGATAGTGGTTGTACAGAGAAAAATATAATGATGGAACTTCTGGATGGTGACGACAGTTGCGAGAGCCAACTTCTTGACATGTGGATAATTAGTTTAAGAGTCAATAAGACCCTTGCTAAGGTAATAAATCACATGTTCTTGTGCATTGCTATATTTCTGCACTAAAACCATACCAATAGTTGAGGTAGAGGCAACAAGATAAAGGATATAATCGTTGGTGTAATAAGGTGGTTGTAACACAGGTGCATGGGTAATGAGATTGTCAAAGGCACTTTCGATGTAGTCGTCCCAGACAAAAGGACATCCTTTTTTAATAATCACATATAACCTTGTGCCTTTTTCACATAATTACACGCGAAACGACGCAAGTATTTTTCCTTCCCCTGCAAACTTTGAAGTTCTATGATGTTCGTGGGTGGGGGTAGGTCTAGAATAGACTTTACCTTGAGGGGATCAATGCGGATCCCATATTTTGAGACAATGAAGTCGAGGAGATGTCCAGAATCCACACGGAATATGTACTTGTGAGGGTTTAGGTGGATTTTATAGCGTCGAAATCTAAGGAAAATGGTTGTCAGATGATCGATATGATTTAAATGAGGTGGAAAATCATCAAGGTAGGGGCCCATGAATTCCTTAATATCATGAAAGGCATATGACATGGCCCGCTGGAATGTGGCACCAGCATTTTTAAGGCCAAAAGGTAATTTGCGGTACGTAAATGTATCCCATGGGAAGATGAACACATTCTTGTGATAGTCTGTTGGGTGGATCTCAATATGATTATAGCCAAAAAATCCATCTATAAATGAAAAGATGACACTACCAGCACAGTTGTCAATGATTTGGTTGATAAATGGGGTGGGGTAATTGTCCTTAGGACAAGCTTATTTAGATCCCAGTAATCAACACAGACTGTGATGGTTCCTTGCATTTTTGTAACAGGAACAATATTAGATACCCAATTTGTCAAGGGGATAAGATAAATGAAACCAACTTTTAACAGCTTTTCAATTTTTTCTTTGATAGTCACAGTCTTTCGAGGGTGCACTGGACAAAGTTTTTGTCAGATAGGTTTTGCATCGAGATAAGTTTTAATTTCATTCACAATGATAGCAAGATCAATCTCGGGAATTTATTCATAGCTCCATGCGAATACGTCGTAGAATTGTATGAACAAGGTCGTATAAGTTTTTATTTCTTCAGAAGAACAAGTTTGGACAATATGGATATGTTCCACGATGTTGGAATTCTTCGAGATGTCAATGGTAGTGGTAGGCGTAATGTTTTCTAAATTCAGTTTGAGGGTGGGAAATGACATTCAGTGAAATGATATTTTGTATCACATTCTCTACTATGTCTAAGGGCGAGAGGAAGGACGATCGATGGTGATTGTATTCCCATGGAGGCTCATCCAAGCTCATAATATCCATGATTGATTCATAAGAGTGATATGTCTAGAGGAGATCATCTAACAATGGCGAGGATGAGTTCATCCAAGATGGTAGAGAACCCGGGTCATGCCACCAGGTGGTGGTCATTAAGTGAATCAGATGCTGATTGGATGACCTCATAAGTGGATTCAGTTGGGATGAGAGGAATCTAATCTCCAATTGAATCAATGTCAATAATATCGGGAACAATCCAAGGATCCGCCGAGTTGTAGGAGGATGTGGTCATGGATGAGATAATTTTCACTATGGCAACGTGTGATCGGGTATCAAGTGTTGGAAAGACTTCCATCAGGCATGCGTATTTAAGGAGTCCTACCCCCACATTCATATATTTGAGAAGAGTGCCCTAAAAGAGGGAAATTATCTGCAGGATGGGTTGTGGTGTTCGGTGTACAAAAATCTAATTGGTCGATAGTGACAATTTTCCCTTGATGGGGAAATTGTACGATGCGGAAGACAGGAGATGTGACTGTGGTCATGGCGTAAAACCAATTTTGACCAAGAAATAAGTTGTAATCCAATGGAGTTGAGATGACTTCCACATTAATGGAAATAGTCTTGCCTCCTAATTCAACAACTAAGGATTGTAAAATCCCGTGTGGTTGGAATCCACGTCCATCAAATGCTTTCAGAGTGGTAGGGGAACAGTTCAATTCAAGAGAGCCAATTTCTCTCCAGCAGGACACGAACATTACATAAGTAGAGGATCCTTTGTTTAAAACAGTACGATGGATATTTTTCCCAGTGACATTAGTAATGATTTGGAATTCTAGTTGGTGGGAAATCCTTGGCTTAAAGTATTCCAATATAAACATGATGGTGTTAGATGAATCTGGATCCACTACTCCAATAGCAGATAGTAGTAGTCTTACGTTGATTAGGACAGTTTTGTAAGACTTCAAGGGTCGATATAGCACATGGTTCTTGGGATAGATCTTCCACAATGTTGTAGTTTTGAGTGGTTTGGGCATTGGGATTTAAAATTTATTTTCGAATTGTGCTTTTGGGTGGACACAATACTACATTTGATATAGGTTTGTCTATGGTCAAAGAACCTTGAGTAAGAGGGATAGTGGATGCAGATGTGGAGTATTTTTCAGCATTTCCTCCATTAGATTCTTTGTTGGGAACACAGTTGTACATGCATGTCCTAGTAGATAAGTTAACCATTTCACTTCGCATCATGAGAACAAGAGTGGTCATGGATGGTTCTCCATGTGAAGGAGTTGGTTTTTGTACAACCATTTGCTGTTGTTGTGTGGGGAAGGGATCCATTAAAACTATGGGTTGAGTATTTCCTTCTAGGAACTTTTGGACTTCTTCACAATGTGGGAATTCTTTCGTGAAGTGGTCATCACTGCATAGTAAGCATGGATATTTAGCCTTCCATTTCCATTTGGGATCAACAGAGACGAGATTCATTTTGAGTTCTTGCTGGTTAGAATATTTCTTGGATTTGCCTTTGTTTTTCTTCTTACCACCGGATTTCTGAGATGAAAAAGATTGGATTGAGTTCATCTCTGCATTGGAAGTAGGACTGGGTGAATGGTTGGTGTTATTACCAACCTATGATGGGGTTGGATTTGAAACCACATGCCTTTGCGATCCAATCGATTGGGTGGCAGGATGGATGTTAATAGAACCAATTATTCCATCAACATGTGATCCCATGGGAGGTTTCATTGGGTCATGTGTAGGGTGAAGGGCATTGAGGATTATGTCATATAGAGTGTCATATTGAGCGTAGACTAAGGCTAAGTACTGGGCACATGCAATAGATTGTTCTTATATAACCACCTTGCCCATAGAGACATATTTGGCTATGATAGGAAACAATAACTTGGTAAAAAAATCAGCCAATAATTGATCTAGAATGGGAGCCTTAATGAGCCGACGTCTTCTCCTCCATTCGTGAATATGATCGAAAATATGAGTGGAGGTATATTTCTAGAGTGAGTTTAAAATATATGCGTCGGTTTCATATCTGATTGGTAATTGGAAATGTGTAAGAAAATCCATATCTAAGGATCGAAAATCAATGAAAGAGTGTGGTGGTAATTCAATGTACCATTTAGTGGCTGTGCTGGTGAGGGTTCTTTGGAATAGCCTCAAATGGATGGAATCATCCATTAATGAGTTATATGAACACCACAAGTGATATGTCATTATGTGGTTTTTTGGATCCTCATTGGGTTTTCCATAAAACTTGGGTATGTATGATGGAAGTTTCACAGGAATGGGTGGCCAATTCATTCCATGTTGAATGGGATCGTTGGTCAAACATGAGAGGTTCGACAGATATAATGTATCTAGAAATGGTAACTTTCGGTTTGGATGCACGTGCTGGTAGTATTGGTAAGGAATTTGAGTACTAGTAGGACCGTAGATCGAATAATATTAATGTCCTCCCATAGAGGGTTGGCCATATGGTGGGGGTCCTCCCATGTTAGGAGGTGGACCTGATGGGATTCCTCCACCCGAATGAGGGCTTCCTCCAATATGAGGGAGTTTTCTAGAGGGTGGGGGTGGAGGTGGGACAGGTGGTGGGGGAGGGGTGTGCCACCGGTTGGGGGTCCAATCGATGGAAAATTATGATGCCCCCATGGGGTGTTTGCATTTTCGGGGTAAGGGAATCCAGGATAAAGCTTTCTTGTAGTAGTTTGATAGATTTGACCCATTTCTATGTTATGATTACCCAGATATGTATGACCCCATGTGGGTTGGGACAATACAGATGGTCACCCTATGTGATGTTCCCACGAAAGTTGTCCCATGGCTAGGGGTGAACTCCCGGTCATATTATAATTCATAAACGAAGGTTTTCCTCCACATACATTTTTTACACTAACTAGAGGTCCCCCCCAGTTAGATTTTTTCCACTAACTAGAGGTTGCCCCCCAGTTAGAATTTGACAACCAACCGAAGTTTTACCCATGATTATATTTTGGCCACTGACCATAGGTTTCCCTGAGGTAATATTTGACCATTAACTAGAGGGTGGCTTCCTATCATGCTTTTTCATGAAGGTTGTGTTCCAGTCACGAGTTTAGCAGTGGATGAAGGTTCCCCCCATTCATTGGGGTCAAAAGAGGTTATAGAACCGACCAAATGTGAAATAGGTGGAAAAGATGGTTGGCCTGGTTCGTAGGAGGTCACATTGGGAATATACATTCTTGGTGAAGGAAAAGTAAAAAAATGTATTGGAGAATGATGTTCAGGATTCGCTACTTCTGGAGGGAAACTTTGGTGCCTTACCAGTTCTCCAAGTGTCTGTAAGCGAAATACGGTATCTTGAAGTGATCCAAAAAATTCTTTATTTGAGGAGAGTGTGGTAGGACACGGAGGTGCTAGTGTCTCCACAATTGTTGGTGAACCAAAATCGCAAATAATGTTCCCTAAAGAGGTTCCCCAAAATGCAGCGTTTGGACCAAAAGCAGTCGCTATCGGGTCATTTGGAGGTTGAGTGAATATCCAATCGACGAGGTCGGGGTTTCCTTCAAGTGAATGATGAAAATATGTGTCATGCGAAGGAGGTTGTTCCACCATCAATGGTCCCATAGGATTGGTGATGGGTGGATTTATAGGAGGAGAAAAATCCCCTCCCGATTGAGCAATTGGAATTCCTTCTTCATGTGAAACAATTGTAGTGGGTTGGTCCATATCTCCCTTGTGTTTCCTTCCTCAATGAGAGGATATTCAGGTGGCAATTTTTGTATTCTACGGGATCTCCTTAAGGGTTGTTCATCCAGAATGGCTGATGAAAGTATCCTCATAAGAGTCTTTTAAAGAAAAAACATAACTCAAGTCCTACTAAAGCTAAATCCACAAGTAAACTTATATGATAGGTGGGATTAAGAGATGGACCCTCATAGGGGTGTCAAGGCGTCACAACTCACGATATACTACAGGGTCCAATAGTAATACTCGACTCAATATTTCAGATCACTAACCAGGGAGGATTAAGACCATACCCTTGACCGTATTACCCAACGACCTAATAGTACATGTGTAGTAGTCCCTGAGTGTTGTTCTCGATGTATTGCAACATCAAGACGGTCGATGGTTGACTCAGATGGTTTCATGATCCTAGTGGGGTCTCCCAATATAAACAAGGTATGTGGGAGGTCCAATCCGTAGTAGTGTTGTCTAATGCACAACCATTCGACAAGAGCCTTCCTATATACCATTGAGTATGTGAAGTACCTCTCTATATACCCGTAGGTACGTGGAAGGCCATTCGATATACCGAATAGCATGTGGAAAAACTGCAATCCCCCAGGATGCAGTATAGGAAAAGAACAAAAGTTGCTACATTTAAAGACACCAGAACACGTCTCTAACCTATCACATGAGTTTATAAATAGTTTAACTTATACTAGTGCTTGATTTTATCTTATATGGTTAAGTGGATGCATGAAGTGTAGACTCAAATCAATATGCATGGATAAAATAAATGAGATGCAAGTCCTTTTATGTTTTGATGAAACCTATCTAAGGATAAGCTAAGGAAAACTATGAAAACTATCTTTCTTCTTTTGTTAAAAAATCAAAATCTATCCCGAAACACTATACTATCCTTTCACTTTCCTTCTTGAGTAAAGCCAAAATACATAAGCAAGTAACACTCTTTCAATCGAATCTAATGATACCAAAAATAACACCAAAGAAAAAACTTTCTTTTTGTTTTTCTTTTGCAAAAGAGATTTGACGATGGAAATCAATAATAAAAGAACAAAGGATACTTTTATTTGCAAAAAAACTCAATTGGAACAAATAATCAAAGAGCTAAAAGGATGATTTAAGAGATCTTTAGAATATGTATTAATTGCCAAAAAATACTTGAAAATATAAACTTCACGATTGTTATAAGAATTCTTCCTTTTCCAAAGACTTTCCAAAGATCATAAAGAAGATAACATGTAAAATTCTTAAGGCTTTCAAGTTTTTTCAAACAATTCTCTAAAATCAAAAAATGTTTTTTCTCAACAAATCAAAGTATTACACTTCAAAGATGAAGAGAATGAACACCCAAACTCTTTCAATGCTATGTTCAATCAGATCCAAATATGACTCTGCTTACTTTGAGAGAGTTTTGCAACTTTTGAAAACAAAAAGTATTCACCCAAGCAATCAAACTCAATGATGGAACAATCTAAACCACACTCACACTAGAAAAAGTTGGTATGAAAACACACTTTTAGAGGTTTACAGACTTGAAACAAAGCATATTAGAGGCTCCTACAGGTCTAAAAGACTAGTCATGCTCACAAGAGAATGAACTCACTCAATGCAAAGCAAGTGACCGCTTGACTACAAAGACTCCACGAGGAATCACACCACTCCAAATTTCAAGAATGAAAGCAGGAACATAGATCTGGGGGAGACAAAAATTGAAACAAACTCCAAATATGGCTAGGTCCAGGTTTGAGCAGGTATAACTACAAAATTTTGCAGTGCGATGCAGTATGCTAGCATATCAACGTGTATCTATCAGGATCGATACAGTTTAATACATATCCCAGGCACGTCAATGGCACTCTGTAGGACAAAGGTAAAGCGCATCGAGCTCCCAGGGAGAGAAATTTTTAAAAATAAAATCTACACCACTCATAAACTTAGAAAATATAAGTGGACCTAGGATACCAGGAACAATCTAAATGACCCAATGACTCTATAAAGGTGGATCCAAATAAAAAAGTGATATGATCTACAAGAAATCAGAGCAAAGAAAAAATATATATCTAAGTAGCACAACGTTCCCCAGTGGAGTTTCCAATTTTGTTATAGTATTTTCTTGATCGATGCAGACAAAGATCAAGGTCCCTAGAATGAATGGTTCATATCTAGAACAAAAGGGAACAAATTGTATAGAATTTCACCTAGGCCAACAAAATAGTAATAATGGATGAGTATAGGATATACATACCATTGATATAACAGTCGTTGTAACTATCCAAGAGAAGCTAAGATCCAACTTCATGCACAAAAGAACCTGCCAAAGATCAGAATGAGTCAACAACAAGTGAAATATAAATGAAATAATTGACCTATGCGAGTGACCAAGGAATCTCACAATACACCATCAAGAACATCAGATGTATGGGAAAGAGAATACATTTTTATTAACAGAGATATAAAGAGATTACAACCATTTAGGCCTTGGGGTTGTAGATTATTTTCAATGAGTTCTTCTTGCTCCAACAAGTCACTTTCACCTTGAATACAAGAGTCTAGTAGTCTAGAGTAATTCCTCCAGCATTTACCTACTACCAATCTTCCTCCCCTCACCCATGGCCCAAGAGTTCATTTTATAGGACAATGTGGATAACTAGTAGTTGAGAAAATCATGGTGAGTGGATGAGATATGATCCCCATAATGGTGGGAGTCGACCCATATCCATAACAATAGGAGGGAAAGGCCATGATTCGAGATCTCGCTTTAGAAACTTCACGAAAACCTAGTTTTTTTCTTGTGAATACATCGACACGAACTGTACATGGAGAAACTCATGCCAAATGAGCTAGAAACGAGTTGACATGAATGTAGACTACGTCATCGACGGGAGTTGACAATTAAGTAGACCGAGTGGATGGAATTCGACGCATGTTTCTAGCAAGGAAAATCATGTCGAAGCCACAAAAAAGGTCAAGTTGCAGGGCAAGCTAATCAAAGCTTATTCACCATGAAAGTTACTTCGGGGATTGTGGAAAGTCAAGATCATAGGGTTTTGTATGAGTGATGAAAATTCCGTGTAACAATCCTCCATCAACCAACATGATTAATTATTAGGAATTGACTTGACTTGGACAAAGTTTTGTAGGGTGGACCACTGTGTACGTCTCTTGCATGCACCAAATGTGAATAGCACAAGAAATAGATCCTCTAAGAAACAAATAATAATGAGAATCATTTATAGAGGTGAGGGATTCCACCAATGATGAAAATGGAACCCAAGGTAGAACATGAATCCCAAAATTTGAATAGAGTTCCCATTGTCGAACATAGTGGAAAACTACTCAATCAACGATCAATTATGTGTTGTCATCTATTGAGTGCAAGGTCACATGTCAATGCTGAAAATAGCTCTAGGGATCTATGAATCTAGGTCAAATACTCATAGAGGTGTGTTGTATTCGATAAGAAGTGACCCCCTAGTAAGAATTCAATGGGGAAATTCTATGCTAGCACGAGTCTGAACATTAGATGAGATGAAACTAGGATAAATTGACAATAGGGAAGGCTGACATGCAAAGTCGGGGAATATGAGGAATGGATGACTCAAGCTAAAACTTCCTCTGAACAAAAACATGAAACATTATATGACTTGAGAATCGATGATGACTTGTGGATAAAATGATGATATATAGCCAACAATTCATGAGGTAATGGATACCACTCCATAGTGGATGGAAGAGTAACCAATTGGACAATTTCTAGGACTCAAATCATGGTTCAGTTTCTATGGTCAACATGACCACCCAATTGTGAAAATACACATGAAACAAGTGCTTTGCTCAAAGGTGACATGACTATGTTTCTTAGGACTTTCATATGAGATCATAATTCTTTCCCCACCCTCTCTTTTTATAAATATTTGACTTTTTTTTCTTTTTCATGTTAGGAGGCTTGAAAAATAATAAAAGAATGTTATGTTGTAGTGGAGGAGATGAGTGTCACATGGAGTGCAACTAAGTTCCAAGCGCACAAAACATACCTACACAAAATAAACAATTGAAAATGGGATCCGAGAGAAGTGGACACTCATATAGGATGTCTCCTTTGGTAATGGTTTCAAGGAGTAGTGACAATAGATGCAAAGGCTTACGATTGATTAGAATGCATGAGCAATGATTATTTGAATGGAAAACAACAATATGCATTAGGCTCGATTAACACAACCAGTGGTATGAAGTTCATAAACACAAATTGAAACAAAATGTGTGGGATACCCTATATGCATTGACCAAAAGAATATAAAAAAAAATGTGGCTTCATCATATAGTCATTGTGGGACTACAAGTGACTCGCAAACCTAATAGGTATCTTCGACATGAAAACTCTAGTGTTAAAAGGATCTATCTAGGGTTCCCATGTTTCGGGTAGGTTCCAATTCATTAATTACGACATTTTAATATGGAGGGTTGATGTCACAATTCAATGAATGTGGATCCTAAGGCTGACAACGTCTCAAGCATTAGAGGAAATTCGGGGTCTAAAATGGACCTCTTAAGGAAAAAAACAACAAACCACGTCACACTACAAATATGCCATGTCACGCTAATTTAAAGGCGTTATCTAGTGAATGTCAACCTATAATATCTCATTAATGGTAGTTGACAAGTATGTTGGCTTAATGTGGAGTGAGGAGATGAATGATGGTTCAAAATAATAATAAAAGGTTTAGATTCTTGTGCATACAAAATAAATGATATAGTGATAATTTTTTTAAATTTAGATTATAATTTATTTATTTTTTAATAAATGTACCACTACTTTTTATATATTTAATAAAATATAAAACTTAAAAAAAATAAAATTACAATGAAAAAATAAAATTACAATAATACTAAAAATAAAAAAATCACTATTTTTATTTTATTTTATATTATCACTACTTCCAAGTCTTTTAAAATACAAATATCATATTAATTAAGATGATAGTGGAATAATTTTGAAATAATAAAAATATTTATATAATTAATCTCAAAAATAAAAATAAATAATATTTAGAAAAATATCATAAAAAAAAAAATTGAGAGAGATAAAATAAGCTTTCACTATTTTTGTGATAACTTTCTTCTCTGAACTCATAATTTTATGCTTTTTATATCATTTGAAGGCCTCAACGGGAGATACAACTTTTATGTTTTTATATTTTCAAGATTCTGCACCGATTTTTCAGGGAGGACATTTTAGTACCCTGGTATTAAAATGTCCTCCTCAAAAAATTGGTGCTGAAGCTTGGAAAACTTAAAACACGAAAGTTGTATTTCTCGTCAAGACCTTTTCAACGATACCAAAAATGTCAAATTTGGAGTTCGGAGGAGAAGGTTATCGCAAAAATAATGAAAGCTTATTTGATCTCTCTCCCATTTTTTTGATATTTTTTAAAATATTATTTATTTTTATTTTTAAGAGATTAATTATATGAATGTTTTTATTATTTCAAAATTACTTCAATATCATCTTAATTAATGTTAAATTTATATTTTAAAGAACTTAGAAGTAGTGATAATATAAAACACTCTATATTTATTATTTCAAGTATATTTATTATTTCAAAATTACTCCATTATCATCTTAATTAATGTGAGATTTATATTTTAAAGAACTTATAAGTAGTGATAATATAAAATACTCTATATTTATTATTTCAAGTATATCTATCATATTTCGAGATGTACTTTTTAAAATATTCACCAAGGTGAGGTTTATATGAAGTTAGCTATTGTCAAATAAAATTATGACACAAAAGAATCTTTGACTTCTATATGTCCAACTCAACCATAATGGTTTACCAAAGTTATTGAAATTCTATTGGTTTGAGAAATCGAACTCATCCATCGCACATTTTTTTATAAGGCCCATTTTAGACCCTAAATTTCCTCTAATGGCTGCTAATACATCTATGCAAGCGGAGTGAATTGAACATATATGCTAGATAGAAACATTATTACATTTCTCACCACATAGTAATGTTGTCTTGATTGAATTATCGCATAGTGACACCTTATCCCTAATCCAACATTGATTCTCAAGTAGCACCATTAACATCAATTTTTCAAAAAAGGAATTTATAAAGGTTTTCACGCACTTTTGGTGAAATATTTATTTCAAAATGTTTATAATGGTGAAAAATTCATTTTTTACCAAACATTTCAAAAATTTATTAACGTACCTTGATTTTTCAAACTCAAATTGTGGGCTCATTTTTTGTTGAAATCAGTCACTATAACCACTAGGTATAAGGTTGATCCCTCCTATTCATTTTCCATGCTTTCATCTTAAATTTTGTTGTTTGGTTGATGTACATTTTAATTTTATTTTTAAACCTGCGCATGTGCGGGTAGCACATGGAAGGGACATGTACGTATGCACTTGTCCAAACTTCCACCTACATACGTTTATCCTTATAAGAGATTGTTCACATTACAGGGGGTGTACACCACCGAGTAGTAAAAAAATTCATATCTTGCAACTAATTTTTGAAATTTTTCTTGTTGTAGGATCCTTCATGGCAATTTAGTGGAGGGAACAAGATCATGAGTTGATAGATCAACAGGTGGTGGTCGATCTCGATGCATTGAGTGTAGTTCACCAACGTGGCTTACTAAATTTTTTCCATTGGGAAGACACGAGATCCTAACCACAGTTATTTAAAATGCTCATACAATATTGGGACATGGATATAGAGGATTTTATCATCAATGGAGTCATCCTCAATATTGATATTGAGGATATTTAATTTTTTGACTAGTTTGTATCTCCATGGAGGTGAGGTGAGCCTCAAGGTAGGTCCTTGGATTGTATTGATAGTTTAGATTATGTTGATACCTATTATAGTATCGATTATGAGAATATTGGTTCTTAGCTACCTATTGAGAGGATCATCGTTCTTGGACTCATGATCATAGTTATCACTATGTTGAGGGTGGACGGATCAACCTCACCTCATATTGCCTCTTACACCCAGATGTATTATGCTATCGAGTGCATGAGATCTATAGTTTATGATTGGTTCTCACTTTGTTGATTAGTATGAAGTCTTAGCTGACTCGATGTAGGATTGATGTTCTTAGATTGTTTGGTTACAAGAACCTTCTAGTGTCATTCTTCTTAGAGAGGGTTCTAGCTATGTGCCCACATACTATTATTGCCCCATATGATCCTTAGGAGCTATGCATGAGCGTATGGGGTGATATGATGAGGAGGCTTGAAGGTCGACAAGTATTCCATGCCTTCAACAATCACTACAAGGAAAAGGCCTTTTAGTGGAGGTTATAGAAAAGGTTTTTAGTGTTACACGATTGGTCAAACTTTTCATGAAAACCTCCTCTACAACCTCCACTAATGGTTCCAGATGTTTTAGCAGATTATTTTAAGGAAATGTATTATAACTAAAAAATATCAGTGGAAAGGGAGCATCCATGTAAAATGGCTAAAGGGGAATCACATAATTATTAACTCTTCCAGCAGAATTATGACAATCTTCACACTTTCGGACAAAAGCGTGTGCATATTTAAATAGGGCCGGCCAATAATAACTAGCTCTTATAATTTTTTGTGCTGTGTTATCTCCCCCGAAGTGAATTCCAAGAGGTATTTCATGTAAATCCATTATCATCTTTCAACATCGTCTTTCTCAACACACCGTAATAAAACTCTGTCAAATTTTTTCTTATAAATAACTTCATTGTTAAAATGATAAGGATTTACCTTAAGTATGAGTGCTCTCCTTTTTCCAGGTTCAAGTTTTTGAGTAGCATACCCATGAGTTAAGAAAAAATTAATGTCACCATACCAAGAATCCTCAATTGCAGGGGTGAAATAAATTTGATCATCACCAGACTCTTTATTATCCCATTCTGCTTGATCATAGTGTATGTTAGCTGAATGTGCTGCCAACTTACACAATCCTTGTCCTTGGAAAACTTTGTCTGGTCTAATATCCAAATCATATTCTTGTAACGCAACCATCCAATGCACATGATTCTCTCCTAGTTCCTTTTGAGTTAACACATTCTGGGCAGCCGAATATGGGACTATAACTTTGGTCCTGGACTTTAGAAGATAAGGCCTGGAATGTTTGACTGCTTTATAGACAACATATGCCTTCTTATCAAATTCTGGATAATTGAGCTCATCTCCCTTCAAAGTGGAGATCATGAACGATATTGGGATCTCATTTCCTTCATAATTTCGCTCTGTTAGGACTGCAAAATACAAAATGTCAGAAGCATATGTATACAAGATAAACTATTTTGAGAAATCAGGGGACATTAAGGTGGGTGCTTCTGTGATAGATTCCCTAATTCTACAAAAATATTCTTTCTATATATCATTCCATCTGAACACTGCATCCTTGTTAATCATGTCTTGTAAGGTTGAACAATCTGAGCAAAACTAGGAACAAAACGTCGCAAAATTAATTTTCCCTATGAAAGATTGCATATAATTTTTTGAACTAGGGAAATTTATTTGAGATATCACTTGAGTTTGTTCTGGATCAATCATCATACCGTGTTTTGAAATGATGAATCCGATTAAATTACCTTCAGTGACAACAAAAATTGATTTTTTAGGGTTAAGGGATATACCATACATTCTGCATCGTTCAAACACGTGCCTCAAATGTAAAAGATGCTCCTGCCTTCTTTTGGAGAAAATGGTAACGTCATCCAAATAAAATACAACACAATTATGGATTAATCCTCTGAAAGTGATATCCATCACCCTGTGAAACGCAACCCCTGTGTTTATTAATCCAAAAGGCATATTTTTGTATGCGAAAGTTCCCCATGGAGTCCCAAATGAAATTTTTAATTGGTCAGAGTGGGAAACTAATACTTGATTGTACCTAGAGAAAATGTCTAATAATGAAAACATTTCTGATCTTGATACCCTCTATAGAATCTATTCCATTTGGGGTACCTAATAATTGTCTTTCTCAGAAGCTATGTTTAGGTTTCATAAATCGACACAGATATGGATGTCTCCATTCTTTTTACGTACTAGGACCAAGTTGCCCACCCATTTGGTGTGTCTGACAGGGAAGATTATCCCAGCTGACAAAAGTTTTTCCAGTTTTTTTTAACAGATGGCTCCAAGCTGGGATACATCTTTCTAAGATTTTGCTAGTAAGGTTTGACATTTGGTTTCATGGGTATATTTTACTGCATGAAATTTGTATTGAATGTTTTCAAATCATCATAGGTCCATGTGAAAACATCCTTATATTCTTTAAACAATATGATGTAATAAACCCTCTCGGTAGGGGTACATTTTGTGCCAAGATTGATGTTCTGGGGATTTTGTTCGGTTCCCGAATTCACTATCTGGTAGTTCATCCAAGAGTTATTAGTTTTACAGTTGGTTTCCATTTAAACTTATCATGTAGATCGTAAATAATTTCCAATCTAACGACTGATTTGGGAACCAAGGAATCAGGTGTTTGTGAGTATGAAGCAGACTGGAAAGGATTTTGGAAATATGACAAAGATTAATCATAACTATATTCATCAATAAACACTTCATTGAAGGTGTCCCGAGCTATGAGAAAATCTAAAATCTACCAATCATCACCAAAAATTTATAGTTAGTGATGTTGTCAGGAATCGAGGGCCTATACATTAATTAAATGGAGAATGCATCGGGCACAAAACCTTCTGCAAGAATTAAATTATAAGCGACGTTGGAAATCAGATCAGCATCGAAGTTTTGAGACTGTGGAACATATTTTATGTTAAAGGCTTCGAAATGATTGATCAGGTCGTCGACCTCTCTTTGATGATTTTTTAAGCAGGTCGAAACAAAATGAATTTTATTTCTTACCTACCGAACAATTATGTTTGAGTTGCCATAAACTTTAATAACCTTAACTTTTAGATCAATTGCTTTTCTAAGGCCTTGAATCAATGCCTCATAATCAACTACATTATTCGTGCACTCAAACTCTAACCTACATGCTATCATCATTTTATTACCTATTGGATCAATTAAAACACAACCAGCTATAGATCCTTCCTTGGACCTAGAACCGTCAAAAAAAAATTCCAACAGGTTTTATCTAGTACAAATTAGTTGGTATTTACATTATATACATTATGTAATATGGTATGAGATGACTCTACCTGAGAAAAATGCATGATTTCAGATTGATTATTAGATTATGCATGTGGTAAAATATCTGTAGGAAAATTTCCAAAAAAGGTATCCTTGGTATAATTTCATACATTAGGAGTAGGGACTAGATCAGTCTCACTTGGATCGTTTAGATTAGTGACCGTGTGTTTAAGATAAGGTTCCCTATTTCGTATGATTTTGTTGGGTTTTCCATTGTATGGTAGCCATAGATGCGACCAGTGTATGGAAAAATAGCCTTTACGATTTTTTGACCAATCTCGATTTAACCACATCCCATAGGCTTCAAGGACATTGTCCACTATAATATCAATAGTATGATGGATCCTTGGATTCGAAGAGAGTTTGATTAAAACGTTTTTTATTTCTCCTACTACCTTCACTTTGGATATATCCAACTATATGATCTGTGTAGCTGATGGTTCAATATTTTCATTCAGCTTCCTGCACACGGATAAGGTGATTACATTCGAAAAATCCCCCGCGTCTCTCATGTAGTTATGTACATTTCTATTAAATATTTCAAATGATAGAAGGAACAAAGGTGTTCTGAGTTTCTTTCTTGTAGAGGAAAGATCAGGGGGATGTCCAATAGTATTATCAGCTGGGGTTTCAAGCGTGTTATTTTCAACTGTCTGTTAGGCACAAATATTCTTTGAACCTTTTCTTGAATTATTGGGATTTTCATTAATTAGTACAGTGAGATATTAGCTTGTGTTTTCTTCAAGTCCTCTACTGGATCATACTCCAAATTAGGTATAAAAATTTATTTTGGTGTTGTGACCCTAGAATTTGTAGGAGGACCCTTATTTTGGTTAGAAGTATATGGATAATATTGAGGTAATTTTCCCTTCCCACGAGTTTTTTAGGGATGTCTAAGAGTTGTAGTATCCCTAATTTGAAATTTTACCCAATTTGGCCAATTTTTGAACCTTGGACGAGTGAAACCCCAAATTGTCCCAAATGATCCCAAATGGTTTCGAATTCTGTATGGAGGAACTTAGAGGATATATGACACTATAATAAAAAATTTATACACCCAAACATATGTTATAAACATTCATGGTCTGCAATTTTCAAGGAGGGAAGAATTGGAACAAAACAAGTCAATGCATTGGTGGAAAACCCCACTAGGTTTGATACTCATTGGCCTCCCAAACACGGTAGGACCTTCCCTAAATTTTAATATGAGACTTGTATATATTATAGTACATCAAGGAAAACATATTTGCATAATTATATCATAGTTTAGGGTTGGATAGATATTCCAAAATACAACAGCTTATAGTGCATACAATTTATGAAAAAAAAAGGTAGACAAGGGGCCTTGAATTTATGTCACAAACTATAGTAAGAATTTAGGAGTCTGCATACATTATTTGGGACATCAATCTAAATACATATGTATCTCATAACATAGAAAAACATATTATAAATATCTGATATCAAACAGGTACAGTATCATCCCAAAATCACCATGAAAATACTATGAGGGAAATGGCTTGAATCTTAGTTTTAATTGGAAATATTACATGAAGTACTTGGTATTTTGATATGTGTCTCTCATGATATATATATATTATAGATTTATGAATCAAATAACATGTCCATAAGTTCTAAATAGAAATCCTCCATTAACTATATGCAACAAGAAGTGCGACATCACACTTTTACATGACATTGAAAGAAAGATGGTAGAATGAGATAAGAGAAGAAAGAGTGAATATGAACTCGAACTCAGATGGGGGTTGAACTTGCACCAAAACACCTACATGAATATATGTTGAAAGGTATGAATGGAATCTCCATAAACCAACTTGGATGGGAATCTTTCACCCTCAAAATTGGTTCTAAGGCAGGGAGGATGAACATCCACCGTGCAAGGAAAAGCTAAGCTCTCCAAATGTGCCAAATGAGAAATGATAAAAAGCTGCTCCATTTTGACTTGGAATCCTTTTAATAACTTTAGTTTACTCATTTTTCTCCTTATAACTCAAATTATCTCCTAATTACTCATGAAATTCGAATTAGTGGGCGTTATGACCCTTCATTGGCCCCACATGACACTTGGCTCAACTTTTGTCTCCAACTCCTCCATGAATTCGAATTGGGAAATATTTTGGATGCTTTGGAGATGTGTAAGTCCTCTCATTCTCCCTCTTGGTCTATTTTTCGCTCTTACATTGTCATAGATGTCATAGAATCTATCATAAGTGTCATAGGTTCCATAGAATTTGTCATAAGTGTCATAATACTTGTCATAGTTGTCATAGAATCTGTATCTGTCATTGCCTATTTTTAGCCCTATGACTCTTCCTCTTCCTTCATGAATGTTTCATCTTCCCTCCAACTCGAATTTGGGTATGGGTCCATGTTTACAGGAGGAATATTCTCTCATGTGGACCCCACATGTCCACTTATGCACCCCCAAGTCCAACTAGGACCTAAGGCCACTTCATTTTGGAGCATTTAACATTTATTCCATAATTTATTGGCCTATTTTTCCACTATCAACTTAGAATATTGAATTTTCATGAGAAACTATAGATCTTCGGGTTAAATGTCAATATTTTAATTCTTCCACGTAACCCTTAGGAATTGGGTAGGCCAACTTAACTATTTATATGAAAAATCATTTAATTGGGGACATGACAATAGTATATATCGTTTCAGATTCATCATCTTTAAAGTTTCCTAAGTTTCCTTGTAACTCTGCAAAATAATTGATGGTATGAGTATCTTCATGATCATGGCCTTCATTCGTTTGGTCGTCATGTTGCTGATTGTTAGGAAGGTTGGCCTCACTCTCATCCGGAGGGGGTTTAGGACCATTTAATAGGGCCCTAAGTATGGAATCTAAGTCATCGGTGTTCATTCCCTCAAAGGGAGGAATATTTTGGTTTTGTGGTGGATGATAAGGTCTCCTATAAGGATTTCTAAAGAACCCCCGATTTGAGGAACCTTCGCCTACATTTTTATTAAGATCAATTACTTCATTGGAAACATGTTGCAATACCTTTTGAAGGATTTCCAGGTCCAATGCTCCCTGATCCTTTTTAGGGGTGTTAGGTTTGGGAGGTTGCTCTGGTTTCTTTCAAGATGTTGTTGGTTGGTCAGTATCAATGTTAGGGTTTCCTTTGAGACTCAACATATATTTTTCAACTAGAATGGATTCACTGAAAAATTCGTATAGAGTGGCCTTGTGGGATTGTTTAACCCACATGGCTATAGGAACAGGAAGGGACTTTGCATAATATGCCACAATCAAATTTTTGATTGGCATGGAATTGACATGGATTTTGTTATTTTTAAAATTAAAAACCGTTGATTAAAGTCTTTAATTATTTCCTTGCTTTCCATTTTCATTGTGGATAGGTCCATGACCAGGTCTTCATGTGTCTTATCATCCCTGATTTTTTTGAGATTTTTTTTTTCAAATTGGGTGTGGAATACCATGTTAATTATTTACCTTCAAAGGTATATGGAAATAACCTATAAACTATGTCTTCTTTCTCAATGCTTCGCAGTCAGAAAGCCACCATAAACTTCTTTATGTGGTCTCCGGGTGTCTGTTTATTGTCAAGGTCAAATTTTGGCAAGAAATTCTTGGGGTTCTTTGGAAACGGGTTTTGTGAACTTGTGACAACCACCATATCTTGATCCATCCAAGGTCTATTATGGTTATTAGCCATGCATCAGTTGTTTCTATCTCAGTGAAGGTAATAGTTAGATGAATTGCCAGAGTGATGATATGAAGAACTTCCCTCATATTTTTTTCATGAGGAGAATCGGGAGGGGAATCAGGTGGAGATGGTGGTTGTCTTGATTCACCATTACAGGAACTAAACTTTGGTGATAAGGTGACGAAGCTACGCCAACCTGATAATAAGATAGAAACAAAGGGTTATCCCGCTCCAAGGTGAATCTAGGGTTGTTATGGCCAATAAAGATATTGTGCAAAGAACAATTAGGAGCCTCCAACCACATGAAATTTTATGATGTTGTACTTTTTGTTGGGTCTACAATATTAGCAACAGAATATTCAAAACAATGATCCAAAATCTCTTGGATTCTTAGATTATTGCAAGTCTAGATTATGATCTAGCCGAGGCTCGTTGAGAATTCTCAATCTGATTTCTAAGATTGGGATCTATAGGTAAAGGATTAAGATGCCAATATTTCCTTCATGTTGAGTTGAATGTGGGAGTGGAGTGGAAATGGTTTTGGGTTGCAGATAAGTGTCACATCCCCTCCCATCGATCCAACGCAAGGAAGGGAACATGAATACATTCTATGCTTTTACAAAAATCAAGCCCCATCATCATGAACAAATTCATGTAAACAAATAAAATGCATATGTGTGCAAATGCATAATTAGATAAACATAGCGGAAGTAAAATATACATCCACACACATTTCACATGCATTCATCAGCGTAATAAAAAAAATCAATAATTAAAAACATTGCAGGGTTTAATACACATAGAGAATACTTATCTTGATGGAAAAGTTGTCCTGAGAAACTAGCTATGCAACTGCAATGTTCCACCCATCCATAGGCCAACTGTGCTCAACAATCTCTCAGCAGAGTTTCCACCCCCGAGTTGGGCATGATTCATACAATGAATGGGAACCTACAACTAATGCATAGCAAAATGAAAACCACATATAATCCAAGCCAGTCTATAGTTGGGGTTTATCAAGCCAAAACTGAACCCTCTTCTATTTTTGGATGCTTGCACTCAAGCTTGAGCCAGAACCATGGATACACATAAATCCTTTCACAACTTAATATTCCCACACACAACAAGCTCCAATATTGGGCATGGATACACATTTTTAACTATGGGATTTAAAAAACAGGGTTCCCATTGGTTCTTCCAATTCGTGGCACACCCAAAACGAATTGTGGGAAGGGAAATCGACCACAGGAAAGAAACGATTTATCCCACAGGTATATAGGAATTGAAATGGAAAAAATAGCTTCCCTAGACCTCCAAATCAGAATCCTCTTCCTTCCAGACATTCTAAAACTCAAAAAAGACCTTCCATCTATGGAAAATGAGGGTAAACTTAGGAAATACGCGAGGGAAACACCCAACTGGCCCTGAACTCATGAGAGAGAAAAACCTGTTCATGAGGAATGGCTTGGGGAAAAAATTCGTGGCTCTTTTCTTTCCAATGAAGCCAAACACGAATTCCCAAAAATGGTGGCTTTCCCATACGCGAAATTGGATAGCCATACCTCTCCATTTCCTCAAATAATAACTATTTAAACCAACTCTTAGGAGAAATAAATGACTGGGAACAAAATTAAACATGGGTAGTTGATGGTTCATGGGTTCTCTCATTGACACTTGGATTGGCTTGATTGGTTCAAGGGTTTGAACATTTTCCTCCCAATTCCTTTTAAAAATCATGCCCCCATACAATTTTTGCATTGCATAGCTAGTTGTGGGAATTTTTATTTAAAATACATGTTTACATCTTATTTATGATTTCCATCGTGCCAAGCTAGCACACTATCCACAGGTATCAATTTTCAATTGCTGCTACGAGAATAGTAAATCA
The DNA here is from genome assembly GCA_027924585.1 of Larix kaempferi. Lineage (NCBI taxonomy): Eukaryota > Viridiplantae > Streptophyta > Pinopsida > Pinales > Pinaceae > Larix > Larix kaempferi. Next base: position 3,382,426 of record BSBM01000997.1, read on the forward strand.
ATAGTGAAGCCTTGGACTTGAGATCCTCACCACAATTTTTTTAACAATATTACATTATTTACATTTTTGATGCAAGTAGTAGTAGATGTGGTTAGTAGGTTGGAATGAATACAAGTTGCGATTGGAGAACGATTTGGAGGATTTTTATTTTGGTTTCATGTAGCCATTAAGACTTAGGTGGCCCTCCTTATAGCACCATTTTTTATGCTGGATTTTTGTTGATCCGATCGTCAATGCAAGGAAAGCAATCTGATCCAAAAAATTCAGAAAACACTCGCAAGAGTTTCCTTATTTCCTAGTCATTTGGGATGACTTCTTCTAATAGATATAAACCTTTGTTGGCCTTTGGGTTTTTCTTCTTAATAATAAGACTTATGATCTAGGTGAGTACTACAATAAAGGACCCTAAAATATCTAATGGAAGTTGGGATAAATTTGGTTAGAAAATTCAAGCAGGAAAACCTACTTGAGATGGGTTAAAAACCTATCACTTGATTCTGTTAATTAAATAATATGTAATGAAAATAATAAAGATAAATATGTATTTTCATCAGAATAATACTTGTTGGTAACAGTTAAAAAAAATTATTAAGCTAAACTAGTTTTAAGAAACAAAATCAAACACTCAGAACGATCATTAATAAAAATTAGTGAATGATCATGTCAAACAAATTAATATTTCAAGATACTAATAATCTGCAAGGAAACCCTGTCATAACAAATATACATGAACAAATTCACCTTACCATGTCACAATAGTTCACCGTGATAAAGAAATTCATAATGGTGAATTAACTTTTGCACTTACTAACATCTGAAACATATTAAAAATGATTGAATTAAAAGGAAACACAAGAAGAATAATAAAACTTTATCTCACATTATGCCAAGAACCATATGCAAGAAATATTCCACCTTCCATTCACAATTCTGTAAATCATTACATAACTGGTTTCAAAGGATAGAAATTTTTGCAAGGATGATACAAATAAATTCCACCAATGGTTCCACAGTGTTCCCCCCTCTTCTGCTCGAGGGATAAAAAATAAATACAATTAAGTGGATAAATATAGATCCGCAAAAGAAGGTCAAATACCCTGGATCTAAGAAATAAATACTAATTACCATGGTCTGTATTAGTAAGATAATCCTTCTATTCGACATAAACATTCCACATTTCAACCACATCAACATAGTTGGGATGCTTGAACTGTAGCTGGGATTTACACATATAAGTCATGATTTATTTATTGTGGATCTTGGACCAAGTGTCGAGAAATCCTTGCAACGTAGCTTCCAATTGACCCGAGGTGGAAATAAATTATTTGAATGAAGAGATGTCTAATTGAATGGTGTTCCGGATCATGTCTACAATTTGGTCCTCTGCTCATCCACCTCAACAATTCTTAACTTAGCTGGCATCGATTCTGCCAGCTCAACAAAGACATACATTCCCATATTCTCCATGTAATCATTTGTTAACATCCACTGTCTAGCACAAATATTTCGTCCCTTCTCGATTATACGAGCCACCTAATTATAAACAAGTTCCCAAGATTTAATTGATTTTCAGGTCCTCATCAATTTTACTGAGTCTAAGCGAGGAAGAGTCTGTGGAGCAGTATTCCAATGGGTTTGCCACTCATAAATCTTCTCATAATTTGAATGAGCCACCTTCTTTTTATCCACATGGTCTACAAGTATATCTGACAAATGTTCAAAATAATTGAAGTCATCCTACACTTCATTTAGGCCTTGAAAATACAGGGTCTGAGTCTACCTCAAATTATTATTACAAGAAATGGATTCATCCTTGAATTCTTGTACAGTCAATATAAAAAAGTCAGAATAGGGATTCAGATCTTTGAATTGTTCCATTTGCATATTGATATAAACAATATTATAGGCTTTCTTACTCACCTTAGCTTCTGCAATTGCGTTTTGTTGAGACAACTGTTGAATCTGACCTTGCAAGATATACACCACTGAACGGTGTTGGGATTTGAAGTCCTCCATTTGCTTGATTAGATTATGTTGGAGAAAATCCTTCTCTTCTTGCAATGCCACATTCTTAGATTTTTATTCTTCCAATTCCTTATTTAGAGTCGACACAAAATCAAAATTAGCTCCAGCAAAGGCTCCCGTTGATGTAGAAACTTCTATGGCCTCTCTATGTGGGTCATCAGTGGACCGCTTCCACATGACTTGGTTAGGGACTGGCCCCAACTTGCAATTATCCTTCCCTATTTATTTTTGAACCTTTTATTAGCACTGACTTCCATCTCTTGCTGGAACAATAGTCTCCAAGCACCACTACAACATCCTCACCAAGGTATGCTAAGTCTTCAATTTTGGAATCCAAAAGTTCTATGGTATTCGCAATAGAAAATGGTTGACTATCAATGGAAGTTACCAACTGAGATGAATATTGAGGTGGTGGTAGGATTACTTGGGGAGAATCATTTGAAGGTCAATGGACTAAGTAGTAGTAGTAGTAGTTTTATGCTGTAAAGGAATGGAAGGGATATCAACTTCAACCAATGGGGTATTTGGTTGTTGTGAAACAATAATGTAAACTAAACTATCCAACCCAGTCTGTGTAGGTGTCTTACGATATTTTGAAACTGACTCTGAAGGGTTGGAATTAGGGAGAAAATTGTGTGGTTAATTTGAAGTAGACCGGGGAATAGGATTGTCAACAATAAGGATTTATAACAAACCACTATTTGGAGAGGGGTGAAAGACATCACCATTAATAGTCTAAATATTTTCAGGATCAGATGTTTAATGAGGTTCCTGGACTACTGGATTTTGATTGATAACCTCCATAAGTTATTCTTTTTCTAAATAAATAACATCATTAATGGATGTTTGAAGAGGAGGATTGACAACTAACCTAGATGTTTTTCAACCTTCAAAGAGATATTTGGTGCTATCTTAGGGATAAGAGCATTGTTGTAAATAGACTGAGTATGAGAAATAGACTTACCTTGAAGGATCTGAGTTTTTTGAATGAGGGTATTAAGGTTTTGAATGGGAGTGGAAGACTAAGAAGCTAACATAGGATGCTTACCTTGCTTCTTATCTAACTGTTGTTGTGCATTGGACTAAGATGAGGCTGAACTGGAAACTATAGCTTTATTAGCAGCCTCCATTGCTTCTCTAGCAAATTCCTATTGCTGTTGAAAAATGATGTCTGATGTCTCTCTCCTTTATAACCCTAAGCCTTTACTGATTTTGGGCTTCATGTATGAGGATCCTCTGGTCTGCATCTGTTACTTTACTCCAAACCCATTCAAAAATGTGTTAACCTTGGTATAAAGAATCATCTAGCTATTTCTCATGTACATAAGATTTTTTCAAATGTGCTTGTACAAAGTGATATGCTATAAACCCCTTGGGTTCATGCATCCTTTTCTATTCAAAATCCAATTTCAACTGTTCGAATTCTTTAGCCAAAATAATACCATGAGTTGAGTTTTGAATTATCAAATTCCAAATGTATAGAGGGAATTTATGCCATGCCCTTCTCTTTGAAGAGTGACATTGACCATGAATTCCATCATAAATAGTCTATAAATATACCTAAGAAAGAACCATCCCATCAAGGACGATCCTTGGCAACAAATGCACTGATTTACTACCCCAAATTCTAAGGTAAGTAAAATAATATCCCACGTACCAATCACCCATAGTAGCAATCAGAGAAATAACATTTTCTGAAACCCTAGGATCATTATTTTTTAAAATGGAAACATAAACAACACTAATGAACTTATCAAAGATGTCATAAATGTAGGTTTTGTAGTTACCAGAGAATTGAACAATAAATGTGGATTTGAGGCTTTTCCATGGTCTAGTGCCAGTTCATTCCAGGGCAAGAGAAGGAAGCACACACAATATCCATTAGATACGTGAACAAGTAAAACTTAGGATTCTTAATGGATGGAGTCTTATGTGCCTGAGAAATTGCGTCTTTGAAGGTGACAGAAAAAAATTGTGCCCAATTGAAGATCTTTTCCATGGTTGATATGTAATGTGATGGGGGGGGCATTCCAACTTGAAGTGTTGGTATGTATCTGCACCATAAAACCTATAAATCATGGATACAAGTAATTTATATGACTATCTAAGCATATAGATTGGATATTTCCTATTCAGCATGAGTTTGAAAGTATCAGGGTCAACCAACTAGGTTTTCAGAAGAATGTCTCGTTCATATGTGTTCTCAAACGCATTTATGAATTCCTGTGTGAGGAGCTGTCATGGGGTCTTCAATGCATATATTTTCGCAAATGTATATGGCTTAAACAAAGTGTAGATAGTTTGTTTGGAGTCTTTGAACATGCTGGTTGGATTATTCACATAGTCAATCATCCACTTGACAAAGTCTGTATAGGGAAAAATGACTGGGCACACGACAATAGCATGGAGTTGAGAACTGCTAAATTGCTAATGTTTTGGTATATAGGAACTTCATCTTTGAATTCTGAAAAATCATTGTTGTCAAAGATGATATATATTTTGGCCTAGTCCAGACAAAGTGTATAAAAAACCCTTGCGTATGTGTCTGAATATAAGCCAAAATTGGGATCTTTTAGCTTCAACTCCTCCACAACAGATTTTGAGATGGTTCTTTTAGTTATTATAGGGAGAAATGGTCCTACATCGTGATAGAAAATCAAATAAGGTACTCGAATTATGAAAAATAAAAGAAACTTGAACAAATCCTATGATACCTTAAAAAATATGAACGAATTCGCAGAAAGTAATGAAATCCTCTTATAGAAATAGAAAATCTTAGTGTGCTAGAATCCGAATTCATTGTGCAGCAATGGCGAAAAGAATTCAAAAATTGATTAAGTATAAGTTGCATTAGCACAAAATCAATCGTTCATTAATCACAACAGAGCTGATCTAAAATCGGCAACTAGATCTTAATCATTCATTAATTGCATTAATTTGGCCCATATTTCGAGGCATTTTGGCACGTGCAAAATATGAATTTTGGATGTGAAAATAGGAATTTTGATGTGGGTCCCTAAAAATTTGAAAAAATTTGGGAGTCGGGAGTTAGGAGTAAAGCTAATATAACAATTCATAATTCCCCAAATTCTAACTTCTGCAATTTATTATAAATGGCAAAAGTTGGGAGTTGGGAGTCGGGACTGAAGTTTGATCATAAAAAATAGCTCCCCTGATTGTTGACTGCTGAAGTTAAAGCGGAAACGCCAGGGTCAGGAAGTCAAGAAACTTAAATAAATTTAACCAAATTTCATGCCGATTTTCGACTTTCGCAAATGTCAGAGTCGGGAAGTCGGGATCGATAATTTAATTCTTCATAATAAACTCTTGACTTTTGACTGCCAAATTTTAGCAAATTAAACATTAGGATCAGAAGATCGGGAAGGTTAATTTAAGAAGATGATCATCCTGAATTCTGACTACCAACATTTGTTCTTTTACTTAATAAAATGGATCAACAAGATCAGAACTAGTGTATTCAAAAACTCAATTTGTTTTAGATTTCATTTCAAAGTACTTTCAAGCAAACACATAAACACGGATAATAATAAAGTGCTCTTGAGAAAAAGAAACTAAGTAATTTAAAAATTGAAATAGGGGCTCCCATCTTATTTAGACAAGATGGGAAGTATTTATTTCTTGCCAATGTGTCAAGAACATGATCGATGAAAGGTAGAGGGAAGTGGTATTTATGAGTGGCCTTATTTAAAACACTATAGTCCATGCAAATTCACTATTTTTCATTTTTCTTTGAAACAATGACAAGTGGTGAAAACCATTGACTATTAGAAATGGGGTATATAAAATTCATAGCCAGTAACTTCTGAAGCTCCTCTTTGAATATTTCATGCAGGGAAGGATTCATCCTATGTTGGGGCTTCTGGATGGGTCGGGAATCATCTTTGATGTATATATGATGAGTACACAAGTTTGGGTGAATTCGTTTCATACCAGTATAGTCAAGTGAGAGTTTTTCCTGGCATTAAATTTGCCAGGTCACCAATTACATGCATGGTTTGAGGGTCTTTTCTCTTCTTGTCTAGTCTCATAAGACATAATTCTCTAATAGACTTAGAATAAATAGGGACATCCTTGATTTATTGGAACAACGTTATCTTCACACACACATTTCATAATTCCCCCAGAAAATCAAATTCTAGTTGACACGAGGGTTTATCTATGTTCAATATTTCTAGGTATGGAGGGAGTTTTTCTTTTTCTACGGGATGTAACCTAGTTGGAAGAGAAATAGGTATTTGGTCATTAGAGTGATCTAAAGTGATTTGTGGTGTTTCTTATGTTCCTTCTTACGTAATTATAGGAGAAGTTGATTTATTGATATTCCTCCCTGATCCTAATTGGATGTCGTGACAATTGAAGGAGGTGATGGATTAAGTTGGATAATTCATTGGTTATGTAGCAAGTGTAGGATACATAACCTTATCATTTGGATTAGGGGTGGGATGTGCAGGAATGTGTGTCTTGGGAGGTGGATTTGTCGAGGGGAAATGTTATTTGTGGCTATGGGGGAAACTGCCTAGGAGGAAATTGAAGTTGCTAAGGTTGTTGGGGAAATTAGTTCCCCAAAAAAGGGTTCCTCCAGCTTTATTTCCAAGGAAATTTTTGAGGGTAAGGAGGGATCCATTGTTGTTGTGAAATAAGAGGACACTGTGTCTAAGATGTTTGTGATAATTTTGGATTAGCCCAATAATAATTATATGATTGCATAGGATCTAGACCCATACCTGGAGGATGTGGTTTCCATGGAAATATTGATTATGATTGTGGACTAATATGAAATGGACACGTGTCACATCGTAAAGTCAAAATTTCATAAAGGTGCAAGCTACTCAAATTCCAGGTATATTTCATCAAAAGAAAAAAGGTTTCTCAATGATATAAAAAACATAGGATCAGGATAAAGTGGCCCAACTATCAATGGTTTCATTGGCATACCATATGGAAGACTGGGTACTATTATTCAAACATGTTTAACATGTTATACAACTTGACGAGAACTTTATACTCAAAACGGGAACTCTAGCCATAAAACACATATTTTTTCATAAAAAAACACCAAAAAACAACCGTGAATCAAAAAGTTGTGCTACCGGTAGCACCACTTTTTTTGTGGTTAAAAATATAGACACGGACCAAAACAATCCCTATTGTTGTTTACAAAAACCTTAAAATCAAGCCCTAAGTTGAAAACTAATGCTACCGGTAACACACTTTTACAAAAAATGGCATTATTATATCATTTTGTCATAATTTAAAATTGTATTTATTAAATCTCTTAGTAACATTATATAAAACTTGCGCTCCATTCAACACAAATTATTGAATAAATTATTTTATCACTCTTTTTATATAAAACAAAATAATTTCTAATAATATTCATACTAAAAAAAATAAAAAAAATCTTCAAAAAAAGTATTTTTTTTAAACTTATAAATTGTTTTTTATGAAAACTTAAAAAAAATCATTTTTTAAAAAATTTAAAAATTTATAAAAAAATAATATTATAAAAACTTTTAAAAAACTATTAAAAAAAACAAATTATAAAAAAAAAACAAATTATAAATACGTAAAACAAAAACATTTAAAAAAAATATTAAAATTAAAAAAAACAAAAAAACTCCAAAGCCTCCCCCTGCCCCCTGTCCCTCCTCACCCCCATCCCTCCCCCATTCTCCTCCATCCCCCTTTCCCCTCTCGCCTTCGCACCCATCCCCCTCCCCCATCCTCCACCCTCCTCCCCCCTTCCCCTCTCCCCTCTCCCTCCCCCTCCCCTGTCATCCTCCCTATCCCCTCCCTCATTCCCCTCCCCCTCTGCGCCTTCCCCCCACCCATTTCCCTTCGCGACCAAAACTTGGGCGGCAGTACCACTCTCTTGTACACCCAAAGGGCCGCCCAAGGCGGTGACGCAATTCTGAGAATCACTCCATGGCCTTGGGAGGCCCTTTGGGATCAAGAGGGGCAGCGACATTGCTCCCTCACGTTCCCAAAGGGACGCCCAAGTAGGTGGCATGATTCTCAGAATCGCGCCACCTCCTTGGAGGGCCCTTGGGAAGTCATTTGGGCGCACAGGGGAGCGGCGCAGTCGCCCAGGTGTTAGCCACAGAGGGGGATGGGTGGGGGGGAGGGCGTGAAGGGGGAGGGGCATAGGGAGGGGGAGGGGAATTGGGGATGGGAGAGGGGTAAGGACGAGGTAGGGGGAGGGAAGGGGGGGCGCAGGGGAGAGGGGAGGGGGGAGGGGGATGGGTGCGCAGGGGAGAGGAAAAGGGGGGAAGGGAGGAGGTATAGGGGGCGGGGGGCAGGGGTTAGATTTTTTTTTTTTTAAATTTAAAAAAAAAAAATTATTTTTTAAGTTTTTATAAATTGTGTTTTTTATAATTTATAATTTTTTTTTAAAATGTTTTTTTTTTTAAATTTTTTATATTTTGTTTTTTATTAATTTTAAATGTTTTTTAAAAAATGTTTTTGTTTTAAATGTTTTAGGTATTATTTTTATTGGGATTATATATCTATATCTATCTATCTATCTATCTATCTATCTATCTATCTATATATATATATATATATATATAATTTTTTTTTTAATTTTTTTTTTCAAATTTTGTTTACATTTTTTTAAAATTTTGTTTTGAAATTCTTGTTCGTAAATTTTTTAAATTATTTCTATAAATTTATAATTTTTTCTACTTTTTCGAAAAAATATTAATTTGTTTTCTCATTTTGATTTTTCCATTTTTTTTTTTAATTTTTAATTTTTCACTTTGTTGTGCCACGCCCCTTTGGGCTGTGAGGAAAATCTCCTCTCCTTTCCTAAGCCCTCTTTGGGTTCCAAAAGCGTCGGCCCAACAGGTGGCGCAATTATGAGGAAAACGTCAAACTTGACAATTTTTTTATAAGATATTTTTGTAATGTTTTTACTTTTTTTTTTTTTTTTTTTTCCAGAGAAAAAAGCGTAATTTCATTAAGAGTTAATCAAATTACATACTGCATAAGAGCTTCTAAGAGCCCTTTCTGAAAGTAAGCTTTTCAGCTTCAAGTATAAAAACAAATAGTAGCACCATCAAAAAATAGTGGTTTCAAGCTCTCAAGAGAAGCTCAATATCCGATCATATTTACATCAAAGTATCCATAAATCCGCTATAAATTGTATAGTCGATAGTTTCAGCAAAAAAACATATGTTTTGTGCCTCAAGCCCTTCGATAAACGGTCTGTGGCAGTATTCATGGAACAAATCATTGTTTTTCTCTCTGATTTTCCATTGACCAAGTTGTAGGGTCAATCCCAGCTTTGATAAGAGATCGACCTCTCAATTCCTTTCCCTGTAGACATGTTGACATGTGAAAGTGTCAAAATTTCTTGTTAATCTCAATGTTTCTTCTAACATTGCACTTAAGAGCAGATTATGACACATATGTAGTTGATTTATCCAATTAATGATAATCATGGAGTCACCAAAAATTTGTAGATGTGTGCAATGTTTTTCCCATGCAAAAGTAATCAGAAGTTTGGAGGCAAAGAGTTCAACATAATTGTTTGTTCCGTGTCCCAACCCCATGTGAATCATGAAAGAATGGTTTTTAGTTAAGTGCAGAATTGCACCACCGCCACAGATATTGTTTTGCGAGGCTCCATCAAAGTAGGCCCATGGCTAGTTGGGGTTTATGGATTCTTCAATGATAATGCGAGGAATAGGTTCGTTCTTTTCCCGCAGAAAGAAAGATAGAATCGATATGCTGCGATTTACCAAGATAGAAGGGGGTGTAGATTTTCCAAGAAAGATCTGTTGGTTTTGAGCAATCCAGATGCCCTAGATAGCGATCAAATGTAATGCACGAATATAGGCAGTGTCCAGTGTTTCATGCCATTTTTTCCAAGCCTCTTCAACAGTATCCCCAATCCACAATCTTGCAACCGGGGGCAAGATCTTCAGCTCAGACCAAATGTGTTTTGTGAAAGGGAAACCAAGGAAGAGGTGTGTGTTAACACCCAAAAAGTGCTCACTAGCTCACTCCCTTATTCACATGACCCATTTGTCCACTTTTTCCACCATTTGAGCCTCTAAAACCTTCAAAAGGTCATCAAAAAGACCATAATACCCCTTTTCCCCCTCAAAATATGTATTTTTCCTCAAAAAACACAAAAAACCCTAAAAAATGGTCCAAAATTCCCCAAAAATATTAAAAGGGAATAAAAATATAAAAAATATTCAAAAAAGAAAAAAGAGGGAAAAAGAGACCTAAACCATGTTGGTCCATACCATTGATTTCCTTAAAACCATAATGATATTACCCATCACCTAGAAACTATAAAAAGGTGATAGGGGCTCCTCATTATTCATCCACATTTCATCCTATCCTTATGCTGCCAAATTCCCTTTGACAGCCATTGCCTCCCATTTCGAGTTTGAAAAACCCCATTGAAGCATTGGAGAAGAAGAGACCATTGGACATTGGAGCTTCTCAACCTTGGAGCTACTCAACATTCACCATCCTCACCATTTGAGGTAATACAAAAGATTAAATTTCTCAATTTCTTGCTTTTGTCTTAGATCTTATTGCTTATGTTTTGAAATCTAGTTTTTTATTTATTTGCACATGCTTATGTTAGATAAGATTATATTACTTTATTCATAGTTTTTTTTGTTTTATATTGAAACTGTTATTACAGGTTAATAGGTGCATCCTTGCACATGCTTGGGTGAAAAACCAAGCAACAGTTTTTGGCGACTCCGCTGGGTTTCGAACTTTAAATCTTTGCTTTAGATTTTTATTTTAGTAGTTTTTCTCATTTAAAACTGTAGATCTGCCATACTAGTCAGCTTCTTGATAGCTTCCCTAGCCATTGGCCCTTTCTGCAGCCCAAAATAGCCCAAAATTTCAATTTTTGGGTTCGTTTTTTGCCGACCAATTTCAGATCACAGGTTTTGACCTAAAAAGCGTGATCCAATCACAGGGTTTGACCCGAAAAGCATGATCTGATCGCAGGTTTTATCCCGAAACCCGCGATCTAATCACCTAATAGCACGACCCAACTTTCAAACGCCCGTATCTCCCTCTCCCGAACTCCGTTTGAGACTATTTTTTTTTAAATTGGGTGTTTTCGAGCAAGGAATCCAAATATCTTATTAGATTTAAGAAATTTTTCATAAATTTTTCTCTATTTTTTATTTTATTTTAGTGTTATTTATCATTTCAGTTTACCCATTTTGGCCCATTTCTCCCAACAATCTCCCCTGCAATTTTTGGACAGCCTACTATTTTATTTTGCAGCATTAAAAATCCAAATTTATTTTATGTTATATGCTTTACTAATCTTTTTGAAAATTTTCAGTTAAGTGAAAGAAAGATTTGTTAAGTATTTTCTCTGGTTGTAAGTTTCATACATTGCAAGGTTAGAACCATATTTCTAAATTGCTCAATATTTTTCCCAAGAAAGACTTTAGAAATCCATTTATTTTTACATATGTTATTTGCTTTACCTTACAATTTTTTTTGAAGAATCCATTTTTTTGAAAAGATTATTAAAGCATTTACTTTTTAAAAGCGTCTTTTTTGCAAATTGAAATCATCATTTTAGTTTGTAATTAAATCGCCCATGCGAGGCACACTGATTCAGTATACAACCCCACCATCACACAATCTGTCACACTTATTTCAAGTGAGCCTTAAAAATTACCCTAACTCAAGCAATATTCTAACCCCACTTGGGGAACACAAAAAGAATTTTGTAGCTAGGTAGGACTGAGGGGATAAGTATCAAAATAACACCCCTCACACATTTTTCATGTTGAGACATAGTGATTTGACATTTAGGTTACCAAAATTTCTTATTATTTGTTGACACAGTTATACACCAATTTATCGGGAAGGCCTCTCCCTTTGGAGGGTTGAAGTAGCCAGACTGGTTCCGGAAGCCTGAGTGGAATATCGCTATCCATTCAATAACCGAAGGATACCTTTCACAGTTCTAGGTGTACCACATGTATGGGATTACAGCGGCGATAGAACCAAACTGCAGATTCACCCAACCGAATGTGTCATGAATAGGGTATCTTAGTGGCCAAACTTTTAGGATTGTATACTCGATATCCCTCCCAGTAGGGGTATATCTAGCCTTTGATTCCACTACTCATATTGTCTGACTTGGATTTCATCACTTTGCAGAGGATATGTTTCGTTGATTCATAATACCACTTTTAGTTAGGCATTTGTATGCTTTGCCACCCCCCTTGGTCTAGTCAGCACCACTTTTTTCTAGGAGCTGCTTGATTTTTGGTATTCTGACCGCTTTTCTTGATTACTCCACTTACTATAGCACAACTGTTATAGTAAGTGTTTTGAGGTTGATTGGATTCCTGAGAGCCATTGGTTTTTCACATTCCCCTCCTGCACACATCGTTGCACTAGGGTCTTGAGTTTTTTATCTCACCACCATCCATTGGCATTTCTATACATATCTCACCATTGAGAACTTAAGACAATCCCAGCGTTTTCAGGGTGAACCCCCTCAATTCGGTACACTTGACTCTACACATCATAGATGTAGAGCGTTATCCCTTGAATCCACACGTCATCGGCATAGAACCCAGTCATTCAATTTTGACGTACCTCATTTCACATCTGAGTCTGAGGCTGAATCCGAACAACCTACCGAGACATCACCAACCAACCCCATGGCTGGATCACAATATGACCCCCTTTTCACCAGTGCTATTAGGGCTATATCAACAACCCACACTACTACTGTGACAACCACGATAGCCACAACCCCTTTAGGCATGCCTAATATGGGGGCCACACCCACTTTAGGGATGCCCAACACAGGACCAACACCTATATTAGGTATGCCCAACATGGGGGTCACCCCCTCTCTCATCGCCACTACCCAGATCCCAGTGATTAATGGAACCATTCCTAACCCATCTGCAACCCATGTTGCCCTTGGGAGCGCAGGCCCCTCCCACACCACATCGGCTAGATGACACATCCCTTTCACACCTAGCATACCCTTAGGGGGAACTGGACCAATCCATAATGCCACCATTAGCAATTATGCCCAGTGACCATGCCACACCCATCTGCCAGTCTACCATGCATGGCTAGTCTAAACTTACTAGACCTGGTAAGGTTAACCAATGACCCTATTAGACACGACTCTACGTGGCCCCCCATGCCCAAAAATATTCCCTCAGATATCCCAAAATTTGAAGGAAAAGCTGGAGAAGATCCCCAAAACCATATCATGTTGTTTCACCTATGGTGTTCATCAAACTCCATAGTAGATGATCCTATTAGACTGAGACTTTTACAAAGAACTTTCACTGGCTCTACAGCCAAGTGGTACATTGAGCAACCACATGGGACACACCCCACTTTTACATCCCTCGCCTCAATGTTCCTTCAGTTCTTTCAACTACCTATACGCTATGATGTAGGAGTATAAATACTTTTGTCTTGTAGACAGAACACCGCTACACACATCACTGATCATATCCATGAGTGGTGTAAGCACCGTAGCCTCTGCAAGATAAAGCTTGACAACCGTATCTTTTTGGATTGGTTACTTAAATCACTCCTCCCCCTCATAGCTAAGGATGTAGCTTCTAAACGACCCCAGTTGAAAGAAGAAGCCATTCTAAAATCCCAACAGTTTGATCTGATCTACGCCCAGTGTGGCTACCTGTATACCATTTTAACTGACGCTCCCCGCGGCGATTCCTCTCAGACTAACGTGCCAGGGGCATCCCATGCCGCTGATGGCATCATTGGACAAGTTGCATCCCATAAACAACACTTTTACATTATGCGCAATAATACCGGCCCTGATCTTTCGTGGGCCACATATCACTCTAGAGCTACAACTTCGTATGCTCCCATGGCCCACCTGCACCACACTCATGGACCCTCATGTCTACCACAGTGTTATGGTCACGCACCTTCAGCCTATCCACCTCTGGTTGCACCCCGTACGTATTACCATCAGTAGGCCACACATGCTCCTTTTCACTCATAAGCCCCAACGGCTTATTACCCACCACAGGCAGTGCTTGCTGCACCACAACCTCTAGTTGCTCAGACTTACCCTCCAAACAACAACAACTCTACCACCGAAACAGGGTAAAAAACCCCAATTTATGAACAAACCACCCATGTTCCATATGCGGAGTATACGGCCATTACATACACACTTGCCCCCATTTGGAGTGAGTGCGCCAACTATGGAATGATGACGCCCAATGCCAAGGGAACACGACACAGCCAGCACAACCTACTCAACCACAACCCATGGTGCTGCAGAATCCTTTGCCCACACAAGGAGTGGCGAACACTCATCCGTTGGATCCTCCTCAAGGAACCACAACACCACAACAACAAATCATATATGCTGCACACACAAACCAACCGATGGATTCAAGTAATCTCATCTCCTTATGATGTCATCGTCTGACATGAATCTCCAAACTCGTCAAAAACAATACGCCCCCACTGCACCTAAAAATGTTCTCCCTATGATTGAACAACCAGTTCAGAATGCACCTACATCGTTCATCTCCACAGTCAGACCCGGATTATACTTGGAATCACCTATGACTTCCACATTCCAATCCATCCCACCCCCTTTGAAGATAACCGAGATATCTGATTTGTGCACCCTCTCTCATAACACACAGGTACCAAACCAACAACCCCCTTTACTCCTGCAACCACCCTCAATGCCAACTCACATAGGAGCCACACTAATTCATACTATCCCATTTTTATTTCCCCCTTTAGGCGCCATCAACACACTAGTCATGGCTACACTTAATCTCCCAGGATTAACATTAGGACTAACTGTGTGGTACCTACCTGCCCCAACCCCTCCCTCAACACCGAACGTCATTTTACAACTAGTGCAACCCATCAATACTATTACAAGTTAATAGGTGCATCCTTGCACATGCTTGGTTGAAAAACCAAGCAATAGTGTGTGATAGTTTCCTCATCCTGTTTTCAGAGTGTGCACCAACCCAAGACTTCAATATTTTTCTTCTTTATGCGGTCCCAAGTAGGAATCCTGTTTACAAGCATGCACCACATAATTTTTATTTATTTTGAAGGGCAGTGAGTTTTCCAAATATTTTTCCACCACCATTTTTTCTCCACATTTTGTTGTTTTTGTTCCATCAACAGTTTGTAGCCCAATTTTGGAGTGTATTTTCCATTAGAGGTCGGCGACCAGATAAGTTCATCAGTGGAGTCAACTATTCGGACATGGGAGATTCTCAGAGAAAAAATGTACTCATTCTAGGTATTGATAAAAGTAATCGGGATATTTCGATCCTCCGAGCTCCTCCATCCCTGTTTCCAAATGGTAGTAGAAAGGGGATCTGCAACTTGATTTAAATGGAATATTATTTGATGATTTAGAAAAAAGGATTAGTGGATTTGGGAGGATATTTTTTTTTAAATCCTAGACAAGGATCCGATCCAATACGAATTTGAGAGCCGTTTCCCACCTTCCAAGCAAGCCCATGTTTTATGAGTGGGAGGGAGGACGGTACCACCTTCCAGATGATAGAGATCCCAACAAGTGGCTTTGTAGGGTTTCAAATCTTGTGTAAGAGCGAGTAAGGGGAAATGTACTTATGTTTAACCACCTCCCTCCAGAGGTTATTAGTGGTAAGGATTCTCCAACCGACCTTAGCAGCAATATATTTAGCAAAAGAGTGTATATGTTTAAGTCCCCAATCCCCCATAGATTTAGGAAGAGCAAGTCTTTCCCAATTGACCCAGGGTGCTACAAATGTATCAGAGTGTCTAGACTAGAGAAAACAGAAGCATAGTTTTCGGGATTTTTCCAATATACCCTTAGGAATCCATTCCAGCGACATCCTGTAGACTGGTATGGCCTCCATAACCAATTTAATAAGTACCAGTCAGCCTGCTCTTGAGAGCCATCGATGGCTCCAAATCATCAACCTATTCTCCAATTTTGCTAGAAGCCAAGTCCAATCACAATTTTTATAGCCATTTGTATTTAAATGAAAGCCCAAATATTTTAATCCCGCATCCAAGGTTAAAATTTCAAAAGGAAAGAGTGACAGGTACCTGTTTATTTCTTCATCTATCAAACTGTAGAGTGTAATAGAGGATTTGAGAACATTTATGACCATTCCCATTGCCTCTTGAAATATTTCCAGAATGAGATCAAGTTGTTCCACATACTTAAGCGAGCCATCACAAAAAATAGTATATCATCTACAAAGAGTAGGTGGGAGAGTTGAAGAGTGTTGGAGATGCAGATTCCATGGAAAGTGGCTTGGCACTTTGCATCCAGGATGGCTCTACTCAAGCCTTCTGCCACTTGAAGGAAAAGTAGTGGAGATAAAGGGAAGCTTTGGCGCAGTCCCCTTTCAGCACATAATTTTTTTTTATGGGGAACCATTTATGAGTACAACAAAAGAGGCTGATGTGATGCAACTCATCATCCATTTGATGAAGGAATAATCAAATCCTATATGTGTCATTAACAGATGCAAATAGAGCCAACTAACTCTATCAAAATCCTTTGAGAGATCAATTTTAATGACATCACCTTTTATGCCTTCCACTTTTTGAGAGTGTAAACCTTCTTGTGCAACCCCAATAGCTTCATGTATTTGCCTTCCTTCCAGGAATCCAAATTGTTCCTTTGAGATAAAATTTGAGAGTACACTTTTCACCCTTTTAGCCATGTTTTTTTCCACAACCTTATAAGTGATATTGCAAAGAGAGATAGGACAGAAATCATGCAATTACTCAGGTTTGTCAGATTTGGGGATAAGGGAAATAAAATTGGCGTTTAGGGGAAGATGAACAATCCCCCCTTGTATGTATTCTTCTACTAGCTAGAGTAGGTCAGTTCCAATGGTTTCATAGAATTCAAGAAAGAATTCTATCGTCCATCCATCAGGTCTAGGTATTTTGTATTTTTGAAAACTATGCAGGGTTTCCTTTTGTTCCTCTTCAGATAGTTCTTCTAGTAAGTTTTGATAATCTTCATGTGTGACAGCTCCGGGAAAATATTGTGAGAGTCTGATGACTTCAACAATGTTTTCTCTTCTAGTTTTCGAAAAGATAGCTTTGAAGTGTGAAGTTCCCAAGGAAGCCAGATCATCAAAAGAGGTGATGACCTCGCCTTGTTCATTTTTTAAATGCTAGATGGTATTTTGTGACTTCTGACCCTTTGCATAAGCTTGAAAGAATTTTGTGTTTTCATCTCCACTCTCAAGCCAGATGGCCCTTCTCTTTAGTCTCCAGAATTCCTCTTGATATAAGAGAAGTTTATTACGACTTCCTTCCAAAAATTTTAATAATTCAGTCGACTCCCGGGAGAGAAAACCACCCCCATCGAAGTCCTGTAAACTGGAAATTTCCTTTTCAACACATAGTAACTCAATTTCATCTCTTTCTCTCTTTTTGAAGGTCCAATATTTCAACTAATTCTTTACTCTAGTGATATTTTTGACAAAGTGTGGAGTAACAAAAATACCTTCATCTGGTTGATAGGGAATCCAATAGTCTTTAACAATTTTTGATACCTCCTCCTCTTTAAGCCATGTTGCACAGAGTTTGAAAGGGTTGGGGGGTTTTGTAGAGTTTCCCTTAATTTCAAGGAAAATAGGGTAATGATCCGAGAAGCATCCCTAGTTCACCCATTGTCAGAATTTGTAGTTTTGTCCCACCAAGTTTTCAGCCAATAGAAAACGATCCAGACGCTTAGTGATTCTTCCCTCAACAGTTTTGCAATTTTTCCAAGTAGGATTCAATTTTGTGGGGTGTATATCAATGAGGTCATCATCCTTCAGAAGAATATCAAAGTATCCAACAAACAGAATCACATCGAGCAAGAGTTCCCCAATGTTCATGAGAGCCTAGGGTGAAGTTCAGATCTCCAGCAAGGATCAAATCTTCCCCTGTAAGTAGGGATTTGTTTTGAAGTGAGTCCCAG
Source organism: Larix kaempferi (assembly GCA_027924585.1). Lineage (NCBI taxonomy): Eukaryota > Viridiplantae > Streptophyta > Pinopsida > Pinales > Pinaceae > Larix > Larix kaempferi. Next base: position 3,400,442 of record BSBM01000997.1, read on the forward strand.
AAAGAAACTCGTTCCAAGTAGGGGCCATAAATGTTTAAAACTATGAAAGACCTGTTTATGCCAGCGTGAAATATCTCCACTCCCAGCCCAGAAGAAAAACCCTAGGTGTTTAAAGCTTTTACCGAATATTTTTTCCAACCCAAGGAGAGACCGCCAGAGAGACCTTGGGCACTAGTGGCAACAAAATAAAATAAGGGAAAAAGTGAAGTGAGGGAAACCATGACATCTTCTTTAGACCCCATTGTTTCTTGTAACAGAGAAATATCCAGCTGATGAAGAGCAATCAACCTCTTGAGAGCAAGTTTTTGGGTTTACTTGTCAAACCCTGACAATTTAAAGACAATATTTTCATTAAGTAATCCCCACATGGGCCTTTGCTGCTCTAAGCGCCCCATCAATGGTTTTCTATTTTCCATCCATGAGGTCTTGGATAGCCTTTTGTTGTACCAAAGATAATAGAGGGGGTCGACCACGACCTTTTGAATTTATTTAGGGTAATGGGTTCAAGCCCAGACCAGGGCCAAAGTTGAGAGAGGTCGAGAGGAAAGGAATATCACGAGAGCGTAAGTGGAAACGGATGGGGGATTTATCTAGAGGGGTCGGTGTCAGGGATTCAGTGGTGCAGACCACAGACGAAGGGGGAACCTAGATGAGGCAATGTGAACAAGGAGAGGGAGGTTTTCAAGATCTGTAGGGAAAAAAGGTGCAACATTTCCATCCAAATCCAAATTTAAAGACAAAAAATAAGATTCAAGAGTGGAGATAAATGTAGTGGGAACATCATGCTTACTCGTTGTAGGGAGAGTGACTACGACATTTGAGTGTGATGACATCAAAGCAGGTTCCTTAATGCTGTTATCCACTGGGAGTTGATTGAGGGTGGGTTCAACACTGTCATGGCCCACCGAATGATCCTGAGCGGTGACCGAAGAATCCATCTCGCAGTGTACCTCCCAAAAAATTTCGTTTAGTCTACCCTCTTTCTGAAAGCCCTTGCAAACCCCCAAACCGCTCCCTTCCATACACTTCTGGGAGGAATTTGTTTTCTTGTTAAAAGGAAGACGACAATGTTTTTCCAAGTGTCCATATCCATGGAACCTATGGAAGCAGAAGGGTACACCTTCATAATCCAATCGTTATATGCACTGCTCCTACCCCCAAATGAAAATTAGTTGTTCACGAAGCCCTTCTCTGACATTAATGGACACCGAAATTCTGGCCACCGAAATTCTCCTGGTTTGAGTAAAGGTCATGTCAGCATCAATATATGCTCCCAGCGCATTCCCAATGTCTCTGAAATAATCCTGGTTCCAAAATTCCCAAGGAAGACCCAGTAGACGAACCCATATAGGGATGACATCAAACATCCGCGTCCAATTTTTGAAAAGAATAGGTGTATTGCCAAAACTCTAGTGTTTATGTAGGACATGAACCACATCTTCCATATTTTTGAGTTTGAAAACAAACCAACCCCTGGAGAGAACCATAATATCTGATTTGTAATGAAACAGAGTCGACCATTTTATGGAGATCCACTTGTCCAAACCATCGGAACTAGGAAATTTTCCCTTGGCATGACCAACAATCGCCATTTTCGCCATGTTCAAGGAGTTTTCCACAATAACGTTTTTCCCACATATGAGATTTAAGGGATCTCGCGAGTTCTTAAGGAAATTACCTTTCTAATTCCATGGGAGAGAACCCTCATGGTTCTTGTTGGGAGATTTGTATGAGCTTGTTCCCGAGGAGAAACAAACCCTAAATTCACTGGATATTGTATGAGAGAGTCAATGAAAGCATCTGGATAATGTGTGAGAGGTACCTAGGATAAGTTGAATGGAGTCACATGTTGTTCCAACAGATCTCGGAATGGCCAGCTGCGCTCCTGTAGGTCCGTGATGAAAGGTGAGCCAATATCGCATCCCTCTGTCAGTAGAGCAGTGTGTGTGATAGTGGAGTCGATGGGTGGCGAAAATCCCAGACTATTTAATGGATGCGGTTCAAAGAGTGTGAAGGGCATGTTGCCAAGCTCCGGGGCGAGTGGGAGAGCAATGCTTAGGTCAAAAGGAAGAGAAACCACCTCCACTCGGGTCGTGTTATCAGAAAACTGTAGATCAACCATTAGTTTTCCATCCCCAGGTGTCTTAATCCCCACCGAACCGGTTCTAGTTTTCAAATGGACGTTTACTCCCAACGAGAAAACAAATGCAGCATAGTTATATGGTGACCGCGATTTGAAATCTGATGCATGGTAAAATATGTTTTTACCTTCAAAGGGATCCGTGGAGTACTCAATTACATCCACAACATGGTAATCTAAGCCAAAAACAGGTGGCGTGGATGTACAGTCCATCGGTATCTGTGCCGTTGTCACATCCATGCGAAAGTAGGGTTTAGTTGCAGGTTTGCATCCCCAGAGGGCTATTGAACCCTGAATCACCACTCGATCACCAACAATGGACAACTTCAGGGATCATAATGTTTTGACTTTAATATTTCATTTTGAGAATAAATATTATGTTTTTAATATGTTATTTACAAATATATGGTATATATTTTGTTTAGTTTATGTCAATTATCACTTTATGGAAAATAATGTTAAATAGAATCATTTTTATACATAAAATAGCTTAAAATATGTTAAAAATGGTTTGTAATGTATTTATTGTCTCATTTTTTCTTACAAATTTGAGCAAAAATGACTTATTTAAGGTAAAAGTTGAAAGAATTTTTTTTCAAAATGTATATATTTTTCATTCTAACTAGCTTCTAAATGTTAAATATATATATATATATATATATAAATATATTTTATATTATAAGTAGCGACTAAATGTATATTTTTTAGTAAAAGTTCAAAAAAAGCATTTTTAAATAAAAATTATATTTTTTTTTATGACCAAGAAGTTTCAAAATCGCAAAAACATGGCTCGAAATGAAATATGGTGCTACCACTATATACACTTTTTGAAATGGAGGTAAAAACAACTACTAAAACTTACTTCCCAAAAAATGAGAACAATGTCGCGTTCTCGTCAAGTTGTATAAATTGTTGTTTCTTTTTGTTTCCTTTCTTCATAGCCTTCCTATCTTGAAACATGTCTCCTCAAAAGAAGCTGATATTCCCTACCCATCCTATCCCACTTAAGCAAGATAAAGAACACCTAGCAAACAAAGATGTCATGGTTTTTTTAACCAAATTGACTAGGACAACCCATATAAGCTCATACAATCCGCATGTGGTTGTTTCAGAGACTCTCATGATAGAATTTTGGTGTGAGAGTTAGACCTAGCCAAAGCCATTGTACCTACAACATGCCATTTTCCTGAGTTTGATTAGATGAATAGAACTTGAAGCACCTTCACCAAACCTATGAAAAGTGTATAAGATTTAGTTTTTATTTGAACCCTAGTAAATCACATTTTTGTATGCATGAGGGAAATCTATTAGGGCACATTATTTCAAAAGAGGGTGTTAAGATTGACCTTGAAAGAGTGGAAGCCACACTAGTGGATTTGGACCCAAAATCCAACGACAAAATACTCCGACCTCCGACGAAGAAGGACTATGTCGTCGGATTTCACCTTAAAAATATCAAAATTTGATGATCTTTTTAAAATTGATAGAAGGAGACATCGGATATCCGACGGCTATGCTCATATCCGATGGCCATTTGGATATCTGACATCATATTATGCATTGGGATGTCGGATATCTGACATCAATTCTCCAACGGTAACTAGGTTCAAGTCGTTGGATATCCAACGAACTTTTGACTTTTAAAACTTATAAATACTGAAACATTCCGACATGTTTTCTATACAAGCGACGGTTTGCGGAAGTTTTTTTATTCAGTGGACTGTTTTTCATTATTGCCATTGTTTTTGAGATTCAAGTGAGCGAAGTGTGGAGCTTCATTTTCTAATATCAATAATCTTCATTCAAGCTCTTTACGAGAAAATGTCAACTAGCAATATTCTTGATCCAGACGAAAAAAATCGACAATTGCTTGCTAGATTGTGGGAAGGAGTTGAAAAATGGGTGATAGGAAATGCTATTGTCCATGTACTCAATGCAAGGGCTTCAAGAGGAGAAGAATTTTGATCCCAACAACCACAAAACATTGTAGGGAGCATGGGCACGTTGAGGGGGGACATGAATACCATCCATTTGTAAGTTTTTCATTATATATATTTTTTTATTTCGATTGCTTTTGTAAATTTATGTATTGATCATGGTTTCAATAGATGGGACTAACATGGACAATAAATATGATTTTAATATCAAATATTTATTATACTATTTCTTTTTCTTTTGTGCATGTTGAATCTAGGGTAAAGTAGAATAACTCATTTATTTGTTCATTAGTGAGACTAACCCACTCACCGGGGAAAGCACTTAACTCTCTAGATTTGTGACACTTTCCATCATGATAATAGAAATAATGACTATGTTGGCATGTTGTAATTTCTCTTATATTTTCTCTATAGAAATTACCATAGCATCATTTATCTTACCTTAGTGGAGTATAGTATGAAAAATTTTGTGTTAAATTTGAGTAGCTTTGCTCAGTAATTGGGTCAATTATTATGTCTCTTCGATAGTTTGAATGCACCTATTTGACCAACAGTTCAATAGGCCATTGCTCTTTTCATCCCAACAATACAAAATTTGTTACATTTTAAATGTATCACATAAATGTTTACATTTTGCATTTGAAATTTTTACATTTTGCGGTTGAATTTCTTATTTTAACTTTTATCTATTGATGGTTTCATATAATTATAAAGGAAAGACATCCTAGGGCACTTCGTCCGGAGGAAGTGCTTCTACAACAAGTACCAGAAGCTATGAATATTAATGGAGAACAAGTTAATGATCACATTAATGAAGAAGATGATCATTCTGAAAACATAATTGAAGATGATGTTACAAATGATTTGATCCATGATTCATTTAATGTTGGAATGGTCGATATTGATCATGATGATGATGATCATGAAAATGATGAGCATTTTGATGATATTCATGATATACCTCCTCTTGACAAGGCATACAAACCCCTTTATGAGGGCTCCAAGACAAATCTTCCCTCTGCTATATTATTGATAATGAACGTGAAGGTTATGAATGGTCTTTCAAACATATCAGTCACACGGATGTTAAGGTATGTAATATATTCCATCACAAAATATATATGATTGTGTATAATTTTGTTGTTCATTCATATATAAGTCAAATTATTATGGATTAAATTTGTTCCATTATTATTATTTATATATTATATTAACTAGATTTTTATTTTAATTTGTTGTAGCATGATAGGTGAATATTTGTTACCACCGTCAAATATTTTACCTCGCACATATCGAGATTTATCTGCCATCATCAAAGAAATTGGAATGCAGTATGAAGCAATTCGAGCATGCCCCGATGACCATGTTCTATATTACAATCAGCATGAATTTGCAACAGAATGTCCTGAATGTCATATCAGTAGATATCGCACATATCAAGTAACTAAAAAGGTGCCTCGCAAGGTTCTATGTTATATTCCCAATATTCCATGTCTACAACGATTGTTCAGGTGCAAAAATATAGCGCAGTTTATGGATTACCATGCACGAAATAGAAGTCAAGATGACATTATTCAGATGCCTACAGATGGGTCTACATTTAGAGATATGGAGGGAAAATGGCCCCACATTAAAGAAGAACCTCATAATCTTAGGATTTCTTTGGCAGCAGATGGTGTCAATCCATTTGCAGAGATGAGATCCGTTTATTCGGTGTGGCCTATTTTTTTTATCAACAACAACATTCCTCCATGGTTGACAATAAAGAGGGAGCACATAATGTTGTCGATGATTGTTCCAGGTACGAACCCTGCAGTGTTTTTTTTTAAGTAGTTGTATCTCATTTGTCGTATTTTTGTCGCATAATGTCATATATATATTTAATGTTTTTCTATTGTTCAATATGGTTTAATATATGTAATATTAATGGTTAGTCTCATATTTATATTTTGTATATGTTCATATCAATCAGGTAAGTACCAAGTGAAAGATATGAATGTATATATTGAACCTCTTATTGACGAGCTACTGAAGTTATGGAATCGCATCACTATGTATGACATATCTAGACCAATACGACAAAGGCAATTTCAATTCCATGCAATGCTTGTATGGACAATACATGATGCCCCAGGGTTAACCCATTTATGTGGTATGTAATTATAAGTTCCACTTTATTTGCAAAAAACTATACGAACTGCTAGTTAATATACTACGCACGCATGTTTTTCTAAATAATCCAGTCATTTTGTATATAATTATAATTGATCACATAGATATTCCATCTTTTTATGTAGGTCTTTAGACAAAGGGGAAATTTGCATGTCCAGTTTGTGGTCCTAAGATCAAATCTCGTCGTTCAAAATGCTTAGGAAAGGAGGTGTTTGATGAGTATAGGCACTTCCTCTATAAGAATCACAGGTATCGAACTACTGAAAAACATTTGTTCAATGGCAAGCAAGAGACTGCATTAAAACCGCAGAGAATGACACCTCGCCTATGGAAGTTGCAATATAATAGAAATCATCAAGGTACATATAATGAATCATCGTATATGATATGTTATATTTAATTTTTTTATATTGTGTGTTTTTTACTGTAACTGGCATTAATTTATGTAATTTCATGATTGTCGTTCATGTGATCATGAAGGAATTAATGGGCTTCCACGAGGAATGAAAAGTTATCCTAGACAATTCAGTAGGTTGCCCTACTATGCGCACCTACAAATTGCTCATCTATTTGATGCAATGCATATCGGAAAGAATGTGACCGAAACAGTATGGCGAATATTGGATGGAAGGAGTGACAAAGAAAAATTGTCAAAATTTGCAAAGACATTCAAGATAGCAACCATGTAATGAAAGACGTCATTCAATTTCATAGCAATAGAGAGCAAATTAATATAAACTCACTTCCATGGATGTTAATGGACCAGCAAAGTAATGTTGTAAAAGAAGTCATTCGAAAAATTAAATTTCCCACCGGATTTTGTGTGAACATGAAGAATATCATAACAAAGAAAGGTGATTTCGCGAGGGTGAAAACTCACGATTGGCATGTCTTCATGAAGGTAATTATTATGGTATAGATTTAATTATTATTTTTTCCTATTACAGTGAATATGTTTGGTATATTTTTTATTTGTCTACTCTTTGTTGATAAAATGAAACTATTTGTATATTATTGTTACAGTATGTTCTACCTCTCTCTATCCCGGACAACTACGACAACAATGCCAAGCAAATAATATATAGTCTCGGGAAATACATGAGGTAAGTGGTGATTTTTTCCATGCGCTTAGTGTTTGTTTAATTCAACATAAAACTTGTATTTGATTTTCGTTCTGTAATTCATGATGTTACGTAATATATTGTTTTTTTCTTTAATCTCTTGATTTGGACGTTGTCATGTCACTTGTAGATGGTTTTCATCTAAATAATTCCATAAAGAAGACATAAAGTATTGGAGGAGAGAAATTCCTCATCTCATGTGCGAAATGTAGAAGCATCTACCTTCGGCATTTTTCAATGCACAAGAACACTACCTCATACACCAAGTTGAGGAGATTGAACTATGTGGACCTGTGCACTCAAGGTCCATGTGGATGGTTGAGAGGCACTTGAAATTTATGAAGGGTTTGGTCAGACAACGAGCATTTGCTGAGGGTTCTATTATGGAGGGATATATGGTATACCAAAACATGCTGTATATTAGAGAATATCTTCCTAAATTAGCAGAAAAGCTCAATTTACGTTGCATTTGTGACCCAGAATCCAATAAGAGTTTCAAAGGGGAGTATCTGAAGGGGAAAGGTAGATCGAGGAAGGTGAAAGGTAATATAGCACATTCTTATATTCAGTATTTTGCATAAATTTATATTGTAATATACTTTGTTAAGTTACTATATTACATTTGTATTGAATTTTAATTTTATTGTCATGAAATAGTTGGTCAAGAGTGGGATGCAATTCACTTATACATCGCAAACAATCTTGACTGGATGAAGGTATGGATCGAACGATGTGAACAACCTAGTCATGGAATATCATGGGAAGGTGTGGCTTCATTGGTTAAAGTTGCACATCGCAGTGGAGACACCAATCTAACACAAAGGGAAATCAATTTGGCAAGAGGTTTAAAAGATAAGAATGTAAGCATAATAATCATCCACACTATTTTTTTTGTAAAAAATAATGCTGTTGTACGTCACGCTGTTTTTTTCATTGTATGGCATTATAAAGATGCACTAGTTAATCATAAATATTGGATCATTATGTAATCTTTTCCTGTATGGCTTTTTGTAGGTAACACATCATAAGGCTATGTGGTGCAATGGATGTAGATATCGAATCAAAAAGTTGGATGAAACAAAGAAAACATCTGATTGTGGGATATCTGTAGTCATTGAGGTGACCAATGTTTCTTCTAGAAGTGACAAACATCCATAACTCTCTGAAAATCGATACTATGGGTATCTGGAAGACATTATTCAGTGTGACTTTAACTCCTTCAAGGTATTTATGTTCATTGTCAAATGGTACAGGTGTCGATTGAATCAACGTGATCCTGATAAAACAATAATTGAACATGATAATGGATTTACCATGGTAAATACAAGGTTGTTTGAGCCAGGAAAGGAGCCCTATGTTCTTCCAACCCAATGTGAACAGGTATTTTACTCTGAGGTTCCAGGTAGAGCAGGTTGGTCATTTGCTGTGAGACACGATCCAAGGGGAAGGTCGGTAAAGTATAACATAGATGAAGGTAATGAAGACGTTCTCGAAGAAGAAGATGCCGTAGAAGATGATCATGATCAACATGAGTTAGATGATCATGTTCCTGAAGAAGATGTCGAAGAACTTATTGAATCATATGATGTATCATACAATGTCCATGAAGATGGTATCGACAATGACATGATGATCGTAACTGACATTGACAACGAGGATGATATGGACAATCCTTACAATGTTGAATTTGGATCATTGGATGATAGTACAGACGATGACTCAGATGAAGAAGATGATGAAGACCATTGAAGTTTATGAGGTATGCAGTAATAATAAATTAACTGTTTCTTAGTGAGTTTCCATTTTCCAGTATGATATAATTAGAAACATTGCTTGTTATAGAGTATGTCAAAAAACACATTTAAAGTTTTTGTACATAGATATTTTTGTTGGTTTATGGGGAATTGAGAGTGATGTGAGGGGGGGGAGGGGTCATAAGAGCTTCCACCTTCACGTGGTTGGCCCTGTTTAGTAGAGAATATTAAATTATTCTCGAAATAGAGAGAATCTTAGTAAGGATTAAATGAACAATTATCAAGAATCAAACATAATCATCATCATCATCGTCATCATCAACATCATCGTCATTATCATCATATTTTTATTCTTCATTGACATATTCATCATCTTGATCATCATCTTCATCATCGTCATCATCACCATCACCATCATCATCATCTTCATCATCGTCATCATCACCATCACCATCATCATCATCATCGTCGTCGTCGTCGTCATCGTCATTGTCGTCATCACGGCCACCATCATCATCATCATCGTCGTCGTCGTCACGACCACCACCACCATCATCATTGTCATCATCATCGTCATCATCCTCACCATCATCATCATCATCATCACCATCTTCATCATCATCATCGTCATCATCATCATCGTCATCATATTCATCATGATCATCATCGTCACTATTCTTCATCATCATAATCATCATTGGCATCACCATCATCACAATTGGAGCATCCTAGACCATACCTATAGATTAAATAATGAGCTACATGGGGCCAACTTTGAAATTTCTTAAATATTTGCTGGCTTGGACTGAAATTCCGCATGGTTAGTCAAGATGCATGCATTGCCAATGTGGGAGGGTTTCTGGACTCAAACATGACAGACACTAACCATTGGAGCATCAAAAACCATACCTATAGATTAATTAATGTGAGACAATATGGGGCCAACGTTGAAATTTTTTAAATATGTGTTGGATTGGACTAAAATTTGGCATGGTTAGTTTAGACGCATGCATTGACGGTGTGGGAGGGTTTCTAGACCCAAACATGGTTGACACTCATCATTGCAGCATCAAAAACCATACCTATAGATTAAATAATGTGCTACATGGGGCCAACATTGAAATTTTTAAAATATGTGTTGGCTTGGACTGAAATTTGGCATGGTTAGTCTAGATGCATGCATTGACGGTGTGGGAGGGTTTCTAGACTCAAACTTGGCTGACACTCACCATCGTAGCATCAAAAACCATACCTATAGATTAAATAATGTGCTACATGGGGCCAACATTGAAATTTTTTAAATTTGTGTTGGCTTGGATTGAAATTCCGCATGGTTAGTTAAGACACAGCATTGACGGTGTGGGAGGGTTTTCAGACTCAAACTTGCCTGACACTCACCATTGCAGCATAAAAAAATAGACCTATATATTAAATAATGTGTTGCATGGGGCGAACGTTGAAATTTTTTAAATATGTGTTGGCTTGGACTGAAATTTGGCATGGTTAGTCTAGACGCATGCATTGACAGTGTGGGAGGGTTTCTAGACCCAAACATGGCTAACAATAACCGTTACATCATCAAAAACCATACCTATAGATTAAATAATGTGATATATGGGGCCAACGTTGAAATTTTTTAAATATGTGTTGGCTTGGACTGAAATTTGGCATGGTTAGTCTAGATTCATGCATTGACGGTGTGGGAGGGTTTCTAACTCAAACTTGGCTGACACTCACCATTGCAGCATCAAAAACCATACCTATAGATTAAATAATGTGCTACATGGGGCGAACGTTGAAATTTTTTAAATTTGTGTTGGCTTGGACTGAAATTCCCGCATGGTTAGTCAAGACACATGCATTGACGGTGTGGGAGGGTTTTTAGACTCAAACTTGGCTGACACTCACCATTGCAGCATCAAAAACCATACCTATAGATTAAATAATGTGCTACATGGGGCCAACGTTGAATTTTTTTAAATATGTGTTGGCTTGGACTGAAATTTGGCATGGTTGGTCTAGACGCATGCATTGACTGTGTGGGAGGGTTTGTAGACCCAAACATGGCTGACAATAACCATTGCAGCATCAAAAACCATACTTATAGATTAAATAATGTGATACATGGGGCCAACATTGAAATTTTTTAAATATGTGTTTTCTTGGACTGAAATTTGGCATGGTTAGTCTAGACGCATGCATTGACGGTGTGGGAGGGTTTCTAGACTCAAACATGGCTGACAAGCTATATGCGTTGGAATTGACACCATTATAATGTTTTGATCATTAGGGATAGGTTTAGTGTCCCTTTACATGGTCAAGAGAAGGAACCTAGGCCTTAGACCAAAGGAAGCACATATCCATCCAGATCAAAGAATGATGCATTAAACCAACACAAATGACCTTGTGAAAGGATCATTGGCAATAATTATTTTGTGAATAACTCCATTTGATTTTTTTATATTATTTAAGCAAATAAATTCACATGAATTTTTTATGAGGCTTTGGACCACAAGCAAAACAAGTTAACACAAACTTATTTTGTAAATAAGTCAATCCAATTATTCATTTTTAGTAATATTTAAACAAATAAATACCTAAGATTCTTAATATTGAAAAATAATTAATGAAAACCATTTTAAATTTATTTCTATTGTAATTTATTAATAATATCAAGTAGTAATACAAGTTATTTGAATTCAAATTTGATTTATTTTTTGTAAGATTCAAAATTTAAATTAAACTTATAAATGTTTATAAGGCTAAAAGGTTTTAGAAGAATTGTGTTCTCGGTCCAAATAACACTGTTTGGACTATTCACCCTACTTTGAAGCTTACTATGAAGAAAATATAAGAGTTTGAGAAATAGTAGTTTGATAACTTTTTCCGAAATGACCCCCATGGGATGGGGGTTATGACCCGAATTACCAAAAAATACTATCTAGATTAGAAACAAGCCCTATTTCAATACTAGCAAAATCTCTATTAAAGCTTAACATCATCAGATACAATAATTAGAATAGAAACCTAGTGACTGGCAACTGGGGTTTTGTTCTTGGCTAACTGAGGAACATCCTTCTAACAGGTCAAAGGAAAGCAATGAAAAACCAACTACAAGGCCAAGGTGTTGGCTGAAGGAGTGCAGTTGAAAATTTTCCCCTTCAATTTTATTTCTAGAGCATTCAATCTGGCATTAATTTTTTCATCTACTATTAGAGTGGTTATGTGTTAGTGACTAACCATTGGAGCATAAAAAACCATACCTATAGATTAAATAATGTGATACATGGGGCCAACATTGAAATTTTTTAAATATGTGTTGGCTTGGACTGATATTTGGCATGGTTAGTCTAGACGCATGCATTGACGGTGTGGGAGGGTTTCTAGACTCAAACATGGCTGACAATAACCATTGCAGCATCAAAAACCATACCTATAGATTAAATAATGTGATACATGGGGCCAACGTTGAAATTTTTTAAATATGTGTTGGCTTGGACTAAAATTTGGCATGGTTAGTCTAGACACATGCATTGACGGTGTGGGAGGGTTTCTAGACTCAAACTTGGCTGACACTCACCATTGCAGCATCAAAAACCATACCTGTAGATTAAATAATGTATCTTTTTTCTACTATAGGGTTTAATCATTTGTTATTTCTCTTGTATCTTTTTTGCACTATCTTCATTTAAATCTCAATTGTTATCAAATTAGATAACAAACATTTTGGTCTCTTCATTAAGAAATATGGTAACATCATTGATGGAACTTATTTATTTGCTTTTCCATTCATGTTTACATCAAAATACCAAAATCAACCATTATGTCACAGAAGACCTTTCTGTTGCAGTATGGAGCATACACATTAAGTATATTAAGGGGTCTCTCCAACCCCCTAGTATGACCTTCGAGTTTGATACCTGCAATTGTGTGAAATGGAGAGAAATCAACATGTAGCGGGTTCGACATGGCCAGGTGGAAGGAGGAGCTCTACAACTCTATGAAACCCAAATCTCTTTGGATTCGATGCGTGTCCATTTCACCATGCCCCCATTTCACTTCAAATTCGACACTAGGAGGAAGGAGGAGCTTTGCAACTCTATGAAACCCGAAGCAGAGAGCTGGAGGAGAGCATGATTTGATACCCCATTTCAATTCGACGCGTGCGATCAGGAGAGGTGCTTTGCAAAATCAATTTTCAAACCCCAATCCGACACAGAGGAGCTCGAGAAGGTAGATATGTCCTCGGTATGTCTATGAATTATATGTCTCATGCATAATGTGCTTGTCACATACAATGATATCTTTTTCAGCATTGCTTTCCTGTCCGCCTTCAGCACAATACTGCACTGAGCCGTGACATGTATTAGGCTGTTATGCGCTTGCTAGCACTGGACCGTGACTTTTAGGGTTGCATCGTGACTTGTCTGAGACTGTAGAAGGATGTCGTGACTTGCTTCATCTTGTAGAAGGTTGTCGAGACTAGTGTTGAGACTATTAGGGCTGGTCCGTGACTATTGATGATTCTTCTTGGGCAGCCATAAGCTAATTTTGTTGGGCCGTGACCATGTTGACCTTGTATGGGCTGCAGTGACTGTTGTGTGTTTTTTTATCCTTACTGGTACCTATCGTGAATGTTTCAAGGCCTGTTCAGTGGGTTGTGTCCTTGCTGGTGCTTAAAGTGACCCTTGTTGAGTATGTCGTGACCATTGAAAGAGTGCCCTTGCACATTCTCAACTTTTTGAGGTTGCTACTGCTATGTATCAAGGTGCCATTGTCTGAGGGTGTATGGTTTAATGCCTCCTCGTTGTTATTTGATTGCTGTATGACTATCCTAAAGAGTGTTAAAGTTGAAAGAGATGAAAATTAGGTTTAATTTTATCTTACCTTGTCACAACTGTACTTATTTTGTTTCTAGCATTGATTTAGGAATTTATTTATGCATTAAAGTATAAATATTTCAATCTTCTGCTCCAAACCCTAACCTAACCCAATTTTCAACTCATGCAACAAGCTGTAGCCTCTTCTGAGCAGACCTTAGTCCCAAAACAGTCCCGAAGTAGTACTTTTTGTAAACTAAAACCATCATACTTTGAACTTTCCTCAAGTATCGTCATGGAAGCAGCCTCCATCTCTGATTTTGAAATGAATGCCACAAAAATTTGTTGTGAATTGGAGGGATGTTAAGTTAACCAACCAAATTGTGAATGAAAAAAGCAAGACCCTCATGTTAGGTGGGTACACGCCTATAGATGATGATAGGATGGCATGCTCCCCGCTATCCATTTATTTGTGCATTCATCCCTTATTCCCGTCGGATGGACACAATATATATATCAATTTGGAGTAAAGCCTGACCTTCCATACTTTGCATAGTTTCTCTCACTTTCTAGTAAACCTGAGATCTTCTCTTTTAAATAACTTCACAACTTTCATTTAACTGCTGGAGAATCTAAATCCTACCACTCCAAGCTTTCCTTATATATTTTTTCCTAGCATTTGATGGGAGGTTTTCCTTCTGTCTTTTATAATTGCATAAGATGTACCTTTAGAGTTGTTTGCAATAACCCCCGAGCTATTACTTCATTTTATACATTGTATCCCTTCAGGATACCACTCAGTAGTATCCCTTTGCTTCATGTAATTTTACCTAGTACACCTGTGGTATTTCAAATTTCGGATATACCACGTATTTAGAATGAAAAATCCTCCAGCATATGCTTTAAGGAAAGCATCTCTTCTAACATTAAAAACACTTAGTAGGATCTTACAAATTCAACATTTATCTTAAAGTAACTGTGTCAAGGCACCTACACCTTCTCTGATTCATCAAATCTCACTATACGGTACTTTGGGTCCCAACGTTTTTCCCACCAGTACCCTATTTCTCGAAACTTCAAAACTTCAACCACACAACCAGTGTTCACCAGGACAAAGCTCCAAGCTTTTCCCTCCCTCTATTTTGAAACAAATAGCTCTATGTACCATTTGTATGTAATAGACCGATGGAGAGGTCTACAAACTTGAACTAAGGAGTTTTTACTATCGCCAATGAGAGCTTGGGATGCATCCTTATTTCTGCTACATCTTCATAAAATGTAAACTAAATTTTGAGAACTTAGATAATCCCTAATGCAATACCTTACTTAATATTCAACTTCATGCCCGGGATATGTACCCAATTATCACTTATTCCGTACTTACTCTTATTGACAACATGTATGGAGAGATATCAAACTTCATTTTAACTTGAGGAATTTATGGGTCAAAGGCACTATGGTTGAATGTTTACATGAGTTATTTTCTTGTTGTGATCTTAGAGGCCACATATTGACCCCCTATTTGATTTGTTGGGGAGTTTGGTTGCTTCAAAATGCTTGCATTCTAGAATAAAAGTGAATCCCCACATTCAGTTTTTCAACTCTAGTGGTAGCTCCATTTAAATTATATTCTCCTTACATGGTTTGGATAAAATTGAAAGCTTCAATTGTCGTACAATAAGAAAAGTTTGGGCAATGTAGAATGTGAGGAACGAGAATGTATCAATCATTGCCACCATATGAGTTTTGACAGTAAGATTAATTGGCCCCATCCCATTATGAAGTAGAACCATGTGAGATAGATCCTATAACACCATTAGCATCACGATATAAGAAAAATCGAAGTTTTGTTTTCCGTCAAGGTTGCTTGAAGATGATAATTGCCAGAAAGTGTCCCCAGGGTACAAATTAACGAAACATTTGACGGATTGGAAACGTATATATATATAAGGAACATAATTATATAGGCCTAAAATTGCGTTTGGTGCCATTGCGATCAAATTTAAATCAATTTATAAGCCGCCTCAACGGAAAACAGAACTTCGATTTTGCTTACCCATTTTTGTTGTTCTGGTTTAGGAAATATTTCAGGCTATTATGGTTTGTTTTAAAGTCTTAATCTTCTTAAAATTGGCTTTCATTGTATCATTCATTAGGGTTAGTAAATTCATAAAAGGTAAGCATGCATCATCATACTTCAGACTTCAATCAAACCATCATGACTTGGATTGTGGCAATTTTAGTCTTCGACTAGGGTAGTACTGTAGCAGCTTTCACACTTAGAATGTAGTAGCTTCAAATTTGGACTGTGGTGGCTTCATAAAAAAACAAGTTGTGGTATAGCTTCCCTAGTTGTGGTTACTATTTTTTTATTAAGCTCATGAATATGTATATGCAGTTTATTGTTTCTACTATCCCTGTGTTTTTGTGAAGAATGATGGAAGAATGTTATAAGTGTTCCTAGAGAATTATGAACATGGATATGTACAATTCCTTATATTTATTATCACTTTGTTTTATGTGATGAATTCATTTGTATGACTAGAGTATATATGAAGCTCTCCTTAAGGTCCCATGAATGAACTTGAACACTTGTTGCATTCATTTAATTTGAAAGAGTAGTTATAGTTTAAAAGAACTCTCTCCTTACCTTAGCTAGCATTCATTGAAAGGAAAGACTTATTTTATTCATATGAATTTGCATGGTTTGAGTCAGTCATCACACCACGAGTTGCACTTCCATCACCTGACTGAGTAATACAACCATTAAAATTTAACTCATTAACTCAACACACTTTAACCTCACTTGAGGATAAAAATAATTTGTTAGCTAGGTAGGACACCGGGGATAGGCATCCAAATAATTCCCCCTTGTCATTATCATCCGAGACCTAGTTCTTGTCCTCTAGGGTGCTAAAATACTCTTGTAGTTGTTGACACGGTCATCGACCAGTTTGTGGAGGGGCCTCCTATTGTTTCAGGGGTTAAATCACCTCGAGATTGAGAACTGGATGGACTCTGTGCAATGCCGCACTCCACTTAGCCCTAAGGCAAAATCAATCATTGTCTTCCTTGTATTATCCGGCCACCATATTGGTGATACAAGGGTGATAAGTCAAAAGTGCCAAAAACCTTTTTCGACGTGTCATGAACGAGGTAGCTTAGTGACTTTTCTACCAGGGCTCTTTTACCCAGGATCCCTTTTGGTAGAGGGATATCATTCCATTATTGGTCTCTCATTTTGTATTGTTCGACTTGGATTTCATCACCTTGCAAAGAATACAACTTGTTGAGGTCTCCAACTCTTAGTTAGGAGGTTTTGCTTGCTATTTCACCTTTTTAGAGGGTCTTTTTCTTTTTAGTGCTGCTTGTTGGCATTCTGGCCACTTTTGTTTCAGCTCGCTTACTATGACACCGGTCCCAATACATTTTTTTGAGCTTATATGATGATGTGTGATGTCCTCTTCTCCTAGGTCTTCGAGATGGTTGAGTTAGATGGTCTTATCAAGGGACTTAACACCTCTTTATGGAGCCACTGATGCTTGACCTTAGGAGTAGTCTAGAGGACCACATGATCACATCATCCGTGTGGACTTTTCCATTTCCTGTGATGATGGTCTTTCAGGTTATATGGAACAATGGTACATTTGAGAGAGAGATGATTGGTACATTGTACCTCACCTTGGTTTATTGTCTTATGGTCCTTCCATTTTGTCGATAATATTTGTGTGGTACCTTGCCTTTTACCTTTTGGGTCTTTTACTCATCTTGGTATATCTTTTGATTTGTACCACCTTTTATGTTTTTGGTCTCATGGGTACTATGGTAGTTTGTACATATTTGAGGTACACACCCTAATTTGTCTAAGTTGTTGTGAGTCTTTATACCTTTTGGTGGTCCTATTTGAGTTACAAGAGGTAGTTACAAGGAGCTATTGCATATAAGAGGTAGTTACAAGGAGCTATTGCATATATTTGACATTATTTGACCTTCCGTCTCTTTGGCATGTCAAATAACAAGTAGTTACAAGGAGCTATTGCATATAAGAGTTAGTTACAAGGAGCTATTGCATATAAGAGTTAGTTACAAGGTGCTATTGCATATATTTGACATTATTTGACCTTCCATCTCTTTGGCATGTCAAATAACAGGTAGTTACAAGGATATATTGCAATATATATTTGACCTTATTTGTACCTTCCCCACAATGGTTGACTTACTTTTGGACCTTACACCCCGTTGTTTATTGGTCTTGTGGTGGCATGTCCTTTAATTTTGGTCCTTTCATTTTTTTGTGGTACCTTGCCTCTCACATTTTGGGTCTTTTACTGATCTTGAGTTATCTTTTGAATTGTACCGCCTTTTTTGTTTTTGGTCTTGTGGATATAACTATGGTAGATTGTCCACATTTGAGTTACTACACCCCCTTAGTCCCAAGGGTTATGATTCTAATTTATACCCACTCTTTTCTTTTTTTATGTGTACCTTACTAGTTGGTTTTTTTACCCTTTGGTTGGTCCTTGTACCTTACTAGGGGCCATAAGTCTCTTTGGCCTCAGTTTGCTGGCTGTCAGCTCATATTTATTGTGATTGTACTGAGCCTTTTCACTGTCATTGACTTTATTTGATTAACCATACCAATATAGCCAGTCATCTCTCTCTCTTTGGTTTGTACTAACCCTATAATAGGGTTACTTGGTTCCTAGAGTTGATTGGCCTCTAAGAGGCACAGTCATTTCTGAAAGTAACTCTTCTGAGTATATTACAGGAAACGTCTACACCCACGTAATTAAATATGTGTTGGTTATTAGACTTAATTAGCAATCAAAGTGTTGGTAATCAAATACGTGGTAAATAATTTGAATTAAGTAGTTAAGGCTTGTTCTGTCATACAAAATTGTTGGTAATCAAATTATATTTGTTGGTAAAGAATTTTAAGAGTGGTGGAACTCGACCTCGACTGAACTTGTGAGGAAAATTATCTTGGATAATAAGTGTCCTGACAGAAAACTGAGTAGAACTATGACTTTATTTCTTGAACCATGACCTTATCAAAACTATAACAGATTGCTCCAGACTTCCATTTGTGAGCTAAAAAACAGAATAAAATTTGTAACAACAAAAGGAAAGTTTGCAAGATGGGAAGCATTGTTCTGATGTTATAACTGTACTGTTCATGAGCACATTTCTAGGAAAGAAAAAAACATTCCTGACTTTATAACAAGAGAATATTTGACACAGGAGTGTGCTGTTAATTTTTAAGAAGCGGGCCTGAAGCAAGCGAGCCTGAAACAAGTGAGCCTGGTGCAAGCGAGCACAAGGAAAGCGAGCATAGAATTTCAAAGCGAAATCCAGTGGGCCCATAACCCAAAAGTAAACATGAAAATATATGCTTTGACTAGAGGAAAAAATCATATCTATACTATCAATGATAATATGAGTTGGTTGGATTATATGCAAGACTAGAAACCTAGGTGGGAGTTGAGACATGCTGAAGTATTAGATGATAACTTACAAGGATCTGATGCTTTGATTAGACTAGTGCCAGAACTCAGAAGAGTGCCTATGGGATCTAGTATTGACGTACCAGAGATTATTTACAATAACTCCTTGATAAAAGCAGCTAATGCAAGCAATTGATTAACTCACCTATACCATGATCTTAATCTAATATCGACGGAGGGCTCTACACCTCACCCTGGGCTACGACTAGAACAACAATACTAAAGTATTAACCGGATACATTTTTTGGAAGCATGGCCATATCAAGATGCTAGTATCCAGTTTCCAAGTACTATACACACTTATGAAAAATATAAAAAATTATGGTGGAAATTCTTGAGAAAAGAAAATAAAGATAGAACATATTATACTATGCTAAAGTTTGGACCTCAAATGACACATATCCATGAGGATACTGCATGGTTCGTCCCTGATTGGACTGGAGACTAGTGGCGGTCATTTGACATCAACCTGACAGCATTAGATCTAGGTGCTATTTATAATCTAAAACGGGAAGTTGGAGAATATCTTGAACAGGTCCAAGATATTTTGCCGACAAAGCTTATTGAGTCTCAAATCCTTTGGTACTATGTTAAAAACGAACGACAGTGGCTTGTCAAAACCCACATAGATGTCCACATGCATCAGAATAAATGCGTGGTCCTGAGGTCTGTTTATTCAAAGGCATGGGTTGTTGAATCCAGCGTCTTTCGAGAATTGTATGGTCCCCCATACTCTGATGAGTTGTAAATATCTCAAAACTATTTGGCTATGAGTGGGGCCTGTGCATTCAAATTGTCAAAAATATTGAAAAGAAAGTCTGTGTAACTATGTCATGATAATATAATTAAGAAAGCCCTACTTTTCTCTCTGCCAATATGATTGAAAATCTATGTTATGTATTAAACACCCTAAGTCAATATTACAAGTAATTGTCAAAAGGCAGCATTAGTTGGGAGTATGACTGAAAGCTACCATTTTTCAAAACAGCTTACATGTTTACGGTTCTGTTTTTGCTTGATTCAATTACTTTCAGTCATCTAAGAAGACCATGCTTGAATAATATTATACAAGTTCCACAACATTGTATAAAATATTGTTTTTGAAGATTTGTGAACACTTATTAACCACTTAAAAGATCTTACTTTGGAAAGTCTTAAAAAAATTTAGACGTTTTCCATAATGGTTAGCGATTTTTATTTTATAGTATTATTGTTGAATATAAATAGCTTACTAAATGTGACTGGAATTCAATTATCGAGTTGATGGACCCAAACTGATGGGATGAGAGAGACTTTAGGGCAATGAAGACACATCTGATAATTGGATGGTTTGATATGGGAGTCAAGACCCAAAGGAGCAATAAAAGAAAGCTCATAATTGCGTGAATTTGTAATCATGATAAAGATAAAGTGATCATCTTCCTCATCGCTTGAATGCCTACATGTTGAGAAAGGGAATGAAGATAAAGTAACATTATAAAAGGTGCGACACATCACCTTTTAAGAGGCGCTATGCCTTGCGGTCGTATCTAAACTTTTTTCCCATGTTGCAGGTAGAACCAAACAAGTATTTGTCAGATCTATCTTCCTCAAGTGAGGGGAGTTTAGGAAGGCTAGAGGAAAGTGAGACATCCAGTAGGTCTAGAAGAGTTGTATATTCAACTAGATGTCAAAAGACCAGAAGAAAATTCGAGAAACGAAATGAATTTTTTCACGGTCAAGGGGGGTCATGTTCCTATGGTGATGAGACAAAAGATGACCTCGAGGTGCCCTTGAGGTACAAACATTTAGTGAAACAATGGGTACCCAAGGATCTTCCTCAACCGAACACATATTTTTGTGTGAACGATAGGATATATCAAATAGCACCATCATCAATACATGGTTTTGGGTTGTTCAGCATGGATGGCATAAGGGTCCCTTACAACACATGTACAGAATTGATGGAGTATGTTGGACCCTGTTACAGCTACAAATATTGGATGCACCTGGTCCAATTTACAAAAAGTATGCGTAGCTATGGATTGTCAACAAACTATTTACAATTGAAGACAAAAATCAAAATAAAGGAGCAACGTTGTACATGGACGGAAGGCCAAAGGCCATAGGGAATATTGCAGGTTTTATAAACAGTACACAACCAGGGTCTACAATTAAGCAACCAAACTGTGAATTTGAGGGGCGTGAAGGAAATCGTGTTTTTGTAGTTTCCATTAAATCAATATCTGCAGGGGAAGAGTTGCTTATTAATTACAATTTGAACCGAGTATATACAAAAAAGGTTACTATGGGAGTGGTACATAAAACAATTTACGGAACCTTTTATTAATGAATTTAACATATTAAGGATTTTTTCGTTAGTTTATTTCGTTTAAATTTTCCCCATTTACTTCGTAGACTAGTGATCAGGATAAAGCACTGCTAGCAGATGGTCGGAGGAGTACATATTCCTTGAGGGATCAGCTATACATCTTTGTAATAGTGCAAATATAATAAGAAAAAATAGTTGACTTTCACTATGTTTAGGTGACTTTCACTATTTTTTTATTTAGGTTTCTGTAAGGGGCAACTCCCAGTTATTAGTAGATCGGAGCAAGCCACCTATGAGCATCGATTCGAGGAGTGGATCACGATCCTCTACGTTGCAGGTATAATCCATTGGAATTGTTCATATAATTTTAGGAATCTATCATGATATAACTCAATAGTCTTTTATATTTTTTTGTTGCAGCCCAATGAATCGTTGTATGAAACAGCATCAGAAGAATGTCCAGTAGATCCTGAAGTGGATGACATCCTTAAAGATGATAGACAAACTGGTGAAGCCACAAACCAGTTTATGATGATGGACAAATTGTTGGAAAAATATATTGCGGAACTTGTTTCTCTGCTTATCAATTTTCCGCAGACAAGTGAGAACTTGGAAAGGATTGAATTGTTGGAATGGAAATCTGAATCCTTGGAAGTAAGTTGACGAATCTTGATTCATAAAATAATTCATTTATAACTTTATAATTTTCTCTTTTATATGATAGTACTGAACGTGTAAGGCGTGGTTTTTATTTACAGAATTATTGGAAAACACATAATAGTGGTGGAGGAGATGTTGGCCGCAGCGACCCTTGTGGAGAGACATGGCATCATGAGCAAACGACTCCACATACTACATCGACTCCTTCTCCATTGTTGTCGACTGAACAGTCAGCAACACATTCTGACACACCATAGACCCCAACTATGAGCGCACCGGCCACTGATGACCGACGCACACCGGATCATCCACCGAAAGAGGTCGACAATGAGAATCTTGGTAATATTGATATCGGCCTAGTTTCATTTCCAGGATCTTCCCGTGTCACTAGCACGAGAACAATGGAGGTAACATTTTTGGTCAACACCGATCTCGTCCCAATAAAGATCGATAAGGTCCCAGGTAATTAATATACGTTGATCAAGTTACTATTTATAACTTCATTGTAATATACCGATAAAACATTTTCTTTCAACTAATTATGATCATGGTGTGATCATTTTGCAGGAAATGACGTTTTCTATAAACAAATGAATGACACGTTCTTATAGATCTTCGGGCCCACCATCCGAGAAAGGTGGGATAAACAACGGAAATGTTTAAAAGATGAAATCATGCATTGGATGGTTGGCCTGTTTGGCAACAAAACCTTTAATAAATTTGAGGTCATGAAAAAGGCTTGTCAACATGTGAAGGTTGTCCGAGACCAATATAGGACACACCTTGAAAAAAACCCTAAGTATGAGCGCCCTCCAATGATTTCACCAATGGAGTGGAGTGCTCTAGTGGATGATGGAAGGGAGAGGGCTCAGAGAAGAGAAGGAAAGATAACACCAGGCATAGGGAGGTATGCAATACTTTCCGCAATGTAATTCAAAACCTTATTATTATTGAATATTTCTATATCGAACTTGGAACATATAACATATTTCAACACTTGCATAGGCTACTAGACACATCAAAGGCCACAAAGGAAATAGTTAAAAAAATAGGTCATCACAAGCTTGGGCCTGGTGGTTATTCCAATTTCGCGGCACGATTTGTAAGTTTCGAAAAACCAATAATGCATGCAAATAATAAATTGCAAATTTTTTTTCGTTTTATTGCACCGTAAAATGTTAATTAACGACGTTATGCAAATATTCAGACCGAACGATTCAATGAACAACCCACTGAGGAAGACATGAATCTTGGATTCAAGGAAGGCTTTGGAGCTGTTGTTGAATGACGAAAAAGCTTGCCTGGCCAAACACAGTCTTCTAGTACCAATCCATCCGGTGCACAGGTAAATAGAATCTATATACTTTATTAAATATTAACCACTTGTGCAATCTATTCGTTATAAATACTTGAAAAACAATATTGACTCTATTTTGAGCAGGAAAACAATGATTCCCCTAATGTCGAGAAGGGAGAAAAACAAAACGAATATCATGCTTCTAATCCTGGTAATGAATTTATTCATATGCTAAAATTTCATGTATAGCATTGCAAATGGTGAACATTAATTGTAGTTCACCATATTTCAACTGCAGAGCATGTAGAGGGTGAAACTATACAGTTTGAGGCTAGACAAGAACATGAACTACATGATGTGGCCACACCAGGTAAAAAAACACCTTTGTAATGTTTTTTTAAAATGAAATACTTGTCATTACAATATCAAAATACAATGATTTAACATTTTCACATTGTTGCAGCAAATCCGAACCCCTTGCCGCAGACATCACCACAAGCGCTTTATGAGGAACCAAGAACTGGAACAGAAAGTCTAGGGGTAGATGCTTCTCTTAGAGATTATTTACCATTTATAAAGAGAAGAAGAACTGCTAGTGAAAAGAAGTGGCTCGAAAAATGTACTCGTCTAAATATTTTTTATAACATTAATATATCATCCATGATTTTTGGCCTAATGAATGAATGAATGGTTTAATGATTGAATGATTCAGTGTAGTAAACTGTTACCTTTATTGAATGTCAGTGTTTATTGAATGAATGTGTTGAATGAATGAATGAATGGTTTATTGAATGTTATCTTTTATTGTATGAATGTGTTGATTGAATGAAACAATGGTTTAATGAATGCTAGGCTTTACTGAATGAATGGTAGATGAAAGTTCATGATGAAATATGGATGAATTTGCGCGCATTTGTTTTTTTCAATTACATGCATTGGGTATGGGAAATTGAGAGTGATGTGAGGGGGGGGAGGGGCCATAAGAGCTTCCACCTTCACGTTGTTGGCCCTGTTCAGTAAAGAATATTAAATTATTCTCGAAATAGAGAAGAGCTCAATGAATGGCTACGATGCTGGCTTTCTACAACCCACTAGCATGTCATCTAAATTTTGACAATATCTTGGAGCTTGTTGTGATCTTTGGTTGCTCCTCATAACCAATTTTGAGTTTCCACAACTTCAAAGGCTGAGTAAATGATGCACTAGAATCAATATCCTTAACCTTCTCTTTAATTTCATTGGAATCAATATCCTTAACCTCACATTGAACCCTTCCAAAATGGTCTATTTACCATTGAAGCCTGACTTTTGAAGCATGATATTTGCAACTAATCTAGCATACACCAACAACAATTAGAAACATGTTGCATGTTGTCAATGTTCATCATTTTTTATGGTTGCAACTTAACTGAGGATATTCAAACCTGCAACCTATGTCTAGTTCCAAGGCCAACACCTTCAAGCTTGAAGTACAACTAACAATGGGAGACCACCTTCAAGCAGCTTGATTCATTATGCATGCATTTCATAGTGGGAGACGATGGGATACCACCTTGCTTGATTCATTATGCATGCATTTCACTATGCAACAGTCTCAAATCCCCTCTGCATTTCACATTGCCTTTCCTTTCAGGTACTTCATTTGAGCCTATGATTCTTGGTTTCTCCGGTTCCTCCATGATTCAACTCTTTGTTATATATAATGTATTTCGGCCATCGTTTCCCTCACTCCCTCTGACCTCATACATTAGGGGGCATCTTTTATAGCTTAAAATGACACTTCTTTGTCTGTGACGACACTTGTATCACTTGGTCGCATGACGACACTTCTTGAGATCAAGTTTAGTCACACAACAGGACACTTGTGGATTGACGGGTCATTTGGGACATTAAAAATTGTTGAAATTACCTCACTCTTGGCCCATTTGATGGTTATAACCCTTAGGAACATTTTTCCAGACCAAACCACCTCCTGAAAATCATCAAAAAACCTTGTTTTTGGCCATTTTTCTCCAAAAACGTTGTTTTCCTATGCATAGAGTAGGGCATACTAGGATGTGTGCGCGACTCTTATGCCTATAGAGTAGCGCACACCTTGGAAAATATGCAACTCCACTTCAATAAAGTAGCGCACACCCTCAAAAATATGCAACTCTGCTTCACTAGAGTAGCGCACACCTTGAAAAATGCACTGGTTTGCAGTAGGAAGAGTAGGGCACTTTCCTGAACTAGTCAAAATATTGAATTTTGGTTGAAATGAGTTGGTTTGGAAACCTCCTGATCGGTTATAACTACTTTTCCTCTCCTTCATTGACTATATAAGGTAGAAGGGCCATGTGAAGGGATCAAGCCCATTACAATGTTATGCTGGAGGAATGGAGACCCTCATCCCCCTCTCTTATGCCTTAGTTTCTGATAAACCCTAGCACAGCTGATTAGAGACTGGGATCCTTGGAGAACAAGAGCAGGAGACCTTGAATCTAGGTTTCGTGAAGTGTCAAGCTTGAAGGAAGGTATAATTTTATGTACTTTCTTCATTCATTAATAAAGATCAGACGTTCTTCCCTTTCCAAATATGATCTATTTATGTGTGTCTCAAGTTTGATTACAATTTGATTATAGTTTGATGTCTTATTATGTCATGGACATCAGTATTATATATGTAGTCAAATGTATTTGAGAAAGGTATGAAGTTGTTTTGCAGGTGTGGGCATTGTGACACTGAATGGCATTGAAGAGCAAGGAAGAGAAAGCTTGGATCAACCTTCTGAATAAGGTGCACATATCTCTAACCTTAATATCTTCACTTACTTGTTGTACTTGTAGAACATTTGTAGGTCTATCTTTCATACCTGTAAGTTGGTGGTTTCTCCCCTGAACTATAGGTGTATTTTCCTCACAACAGAATGGCGACTCCACTGGGGAAAGCCTATTTGCTTAGGGGTATCCAAGGTCATTTCTTTAGTGTTGTTTGAAGGTCTTTGTTCAATTTCTTGATTAAAATTAGTTATTAGGCTTTGTTTGACCCTCCTTGGCTCTTGCAGACCCTTCCTAGCCCTTGCAAACCCTTGTGGACCCAAGTTGGGGGGTTTTTGCCCTATTTTTTGAAATTTTCCCACATGTGCACTACTGTTGTGAAGCACAGTAGTGTATTCCCCTATTGTGTGCATTGGTATTCCTCATATACAATAGCGTACACATTCTGGGATTGAGTTTTTTGGGTTTTGACCTGTTTTGGGGGGCTGTGGCTGCATTTTTTGGGGTCTCAGATGACCCTAGGTCTGAGTTAAACCATTATAAGTGGTCTCCTATCCTTGTACTGATCCTATGTTCATGATTTGAACCTCCTTTGATCAATTTGGGCTTGTTTGGAAAGTTTTGGGGCTTGTGGACCCAAGTCGGGGGGTTGTGGACCAGTTTGTTGTTTTGTACCCTAATTTGAGTCTGACTGAACCTGCTTGCTCCATTTCCACTGGATTGAAACCTACCGAGTCTACTTGACCCTATTTGTATCTATTTGAGTGAAATTTCTCTTTATATTGGTTTCTTATCCTCCCTTATGCTTTTAGTTTTCTTTTTGTAGTGAAAGCTCAAGTGTCTTTGCTACTATTCAGGACTTTGACTGCATTGTTTATGTGCAGGCCCAACTTTACCAAACCATACTTCTTTGTAGGTCATTTTCTTTGTTTGGGTCTAAAAGTAGGTTTCGTACGCTTTTCCCATTGGTTGGCATGCTTACATCAATAAGAATCTGAAAGTCATATTGGTAGCTTTTAGTGTTTCAATAAGGAAACCTGAAAGTTCTTTGCTTTTGCTTTGATAGTAGGTTACCTTCAAATTCAGTTTTGTTTCTCACCTTTAAAAGCATAAAACATTTTGATTTATTTTCTGATTAGAGTACCTTGCAAGTGGCTTAAAATATTTAAGAGTTCTTTGCATAAAAAAGAATAAATTTTCTTTTGCATACTTTATTTTGTTTGAGTAGCTGCATTCTTAGGTTTTTAGTTTAATTTTGTACATTTAGGCTTTATTTTTACCTTTTTGCATTCGAAAAGACTAAAAAATGCATTTGCACATGCATTCTAGATCCTATCCTTAGGACTTGCATTGAAAATAAAAGTTTTTTTTAGTGGTAAACATTTCATTTCAGTATTTTATTTCTGTTATAACCACTCTCACACACCCACTACCTTTTTGAGTAAGCAAGTAACCTTTAAAATGAACCCTAATAAAATGTACTAGTAATATTTTCTTTTATAGGTTACACTATTCACCAACTAGTCTTGGTTAGGATCTTGGGTTTAAAACACCTTAAACCACCCAAGATCACACATTACATAAAAATCCTAGTTCGACTATCACAGGTAAACCCACCTCATTCAAAGCTTGCCTGTGATCTATGCAGTAGGTCTTGTGAGATCAGATTGTTGGGAATAAACCTACTACTTTCTATTTCAAGCATATACCAGGATTGGATCGCGTTCAGGGACTCTTTTGAGTTTCGGGCTTAGTTACCCTGCCCATGCCTTTTGATTCGACTAGAGACTGTTCCCCCAAGAGTTTTCGGTGTGGTGGTATCCTTAGTATCTGACCATAGGATCATACATAGGTGACGATGGAGGGTTATATCTGTTGTACCTAGGACAGATGTGGGAGGAAATCCCTTGCAGGTATTTGGGAGGGTGATTGGGTGATTCCAGCATTTGCGCCCTTAATCATTGTATTGTGGACCTGTTCTGGGCCCTCATCATCCCAGATTCTTCTCTAGAAGGCATATTTTTGCCTAGTTTGATTTACCTAGGACCTTTTTTAGTGGTGTGCTCTTTGTGCTACTTGTCTTAGTTTTCCTTAGAGAACTTCTTGCTCATTTGAGCAGGAAACTATGTCTAGCATTCCGGCGAGTGCCAATCAAGGTACCCTTGTTTCGGGGGATCCTTGTGCTGTTCCATTCATCAGAAACATTGGTACTCCCTTAATGGCTACTATGAATCTTCCTGGATTGACTATTGGGCTACTGGTTTGGTTGTTCTCCACTCCGAATGCCTTTCATGCTCCTGACACTTCTTTTGTAAGCACCTCAAATCAAGAGCATCAAAACCTTAGGCCTTCCTTCCAGTAACATCTTCTCCTCCTCCTTCTACCTCATGTGGCGAAAGTAGCAATACTAGTAACCAGCAATCTAAAAGGAATAGACAGAGGAAGAATAGGAAGAAGATGCCAAAACAAGGGGGAAACTACCTAGCCTCTGGAAATCATGCTGGGGGCAAGCACCCTACCTCTGCAAATCATGCAAGGGGCACCTACCCAGCCTCTAGAGGTCATATTGGGAGAAACATTTTAGTCACTGAAAATCACATTGAAATTTGTATTCAACCACTGTCAGTCATGTTGAGGACACGTCATTGATCACTTCTAGTCATATTAATGACAAGTCACTAGTTCCTATGAGTCATACTGGAGAAACCATATCAGCCACTGCAAGTCATGTTGAGGGAGTTGACATTGTCAACAAACCCAATAAACAGAAGTGTAAGTTCCCTTGCAAGTTTTGTGAGGGAGACCACCTTACTTACTTGTGCCCTGTACTTCAAGAAGTGCAAAAAGTGTGGTCCTTACTTCAAAAGTCTTTTGCTTATGAGAAACCAGCCACTGCAATTCATGCTGGAGGAAAGCTGTCAGCCAATGCTAGTTATGCTAAGAGTACTGACATTGTAAAGGAGTCTCGACCTATAGGACGGAAACCAAAGTTCCCTTGTAAACTTTGTAAGGGAGATTACCTTACTCACCGATGCCCTGCCATTCCAGAGGCACAAAGAGTGTGGTCCATGTCTAAAGGAACCTTTGTTCCTGAGTTTTCTATAGATTCCGTATAGTCAGATCAACCTTTGTTTGATAAAGTGGTTGAACCAATGCAATATTTGGTCGACCCCACTCTTCCTTCGGAGAGTGAAGTGATCAAATCGATGCAATATTCAACCAATCCCATCAGTCCTTTGGAGACTGATGCACCTGTCCCTGAAGTATTATGCATTACCAGTTTGGATGTTCCTAAAAACGGGGGTACTTCATCTGTGCCATGTGAACCCATACCATGCCCTAGGATCGTTTCCTTTGATTGGAATAGTATAGCCGAACCTCGTCTTCATTCTTCGACACATTTCCAAATAAAGTTTGATATCGGGAACCATGCAGGTTATCGATGCGTTGTAGATGAAGGAGATTTTGTTAGTATCTTATCCACTTATGCTTGGAGAGATTTGGGTTTCCCTAATGTTATTCCAGCTATTAATTGGCCATTTACCTTCGATAGAAGACCTAGTGAACCGATCAGATTCCTCCGTCAAGTACCTGTTACTTTGGGTGGAAAAACAGTCTTAGTTGATTTTATGGTCTTAAAGGACCCTGTGGATTTTGATATGATCCTCGGGTGTGATTACATTTATTCTATGCATGTTGTGGTGTCTACGGTCTTTCGTGTGATGCATTTTCCTCATAACGAAAGCATCGTCACTATCGACCAACTTGCATTCGTCGATCCTCCTTATTACCCAACTATAGACCAGTCAGATCCCTCGTAATTAGTCAATACTATGTCACATGGGACTTATGTGGCATATTGTTCCTTGAGTTCAACTGCTACTGAGAAGAAGTCTCTGATTTCATGCTTACCTTCTCGAGACTTAGTCCCAGCTTTTGACCAAGTGACACCTCCATCTGAATGTTTATATATGTGTTCTATCTGGGATGATATACTTCATTATGATGAAGCTTTCCTAGAGTCCATAGTACAGTTTGCCATTCATTTGGATGTTGATCCAGTCGCAGTCATGTCCATCCCCGGTTTGACCTTAAAGTTTGATTTTCCTACAGTTGAGTCTTTGGACTCTCCTATAGATCCGCAAATCG
The DNA here is from genome assembly GCA_027924585.1 of Larix kaempferi. NCBI lineage: Eukaryota > Viridiplantae > Streptophyta > Pinopsida > Pinales > Pinaceae > Larix > Larix kaempferi. The sequence continues at coordinate 3,431,064 of BSBM01000997.1, forward strand.
GTGTTCCTACCGAGTTTGATTCTGCTTCTAGAATTTTCAACTCCCGTGATGATGAATTTGTTTCTGCAGATTCCATCATGTCCTTCAACTTTGATCTTCATCCTGAAGTCGATCTTGTTGATGGTAAGTCCTCGAGCTTGGGTACCATAGAGTCTTCATTTGAAAACTCTGCCTTGTTTATGCCTGTTGTTGATGATAGTGAAGTTGAAATTATTTCTACCACAATGACTTTTATCGGGTCTTTCTTTACATATGTTTTAGATATGATCCTAGTACTAATGTTTCTTGGAGAAAAGATTCTTAGTTGGATTTATACGTGCTTACTATTCCTTTTTGACACCTTGAGCGCCCATGTCAGGTATATTCGGAACCTTGCATATAGGTTTAGGCTTCTCCACTGTTATGTTGCATTTGAAACTTTTTCCATCCGAATTCTCCATAGGGTCGAACCTGTTGGATATTGGTGTGTTAGCCATCTCTTTATGCATTGTGCACCAGTCCGACAGCAGATCCTACCTAACATGGGTCACCCTAGTCAACACCCTTATGTCATTTTGGTGCCCATGCTAAGTTTTTCTCATAGGCTCAGGAGCCTTTTTATATTTACCATGACTTTGACAAGAAGCCTCATATCTTTCTTCCTCATATATTTATGGCCATCCTTGATAAGGATCCCATCTTTGTGTTCAAGTTGGATATACATCTATTATGATCCTGCTTGCACTAATGAGCTTGATGCCAACTTCCACGCTTTTAGCTTGTTTTATAAGCCTCCATCTCTAATCCCATTTCCGTTAAGCCCTATATCATTTTGCCTTCACATTTTGACACCTTTTACCTGGAGGAGACACACCCTGAGTGTCCTTATCTTGCTCATGTTCCTTGCATTAGGCATAGCTTTGTTCCATGTTCTTGGAGCTAGTTTCGCATGTTCCTGACACTCGTCTCCTCCCATTATCGAGCATTCTTCTACCTTTACTTCGAGCTCGTTAAAAACCGTAAGGAGGCTACGAGCATTCTTCTACCTTTACTTCGAGCTCATTAAAAACAGTAAGTAGGTTACGAGCAGTCTTCCACCTTTCCTTTGAGATCGTTAAAAGCAGTAAGGAGGATATGAGCATTTCTTTCTTCTTCACTTCGATCTCATTAAAAACAGTAAGGAGGTTATGAGCATTTTTCTGTATCTCCTTTGAGCTCGTTAAAAACAGTAAGGAGGTCACAAGTTTACTTTTTCGGGCTCATTAAACCTTTACAGAAAAGATCCCTATGGAGTTCTTTTAAGCCCTTTTCAGACTCCTTAAATAGGAAAAGTTTGCCAAGCATAGTTGTCTTTTCGGGCTCATTAAAATAACTGAATCGACATCCACTTAGGTATAGAATTACCCCTTTTCCGGGCCTTGGTGGATAATTTACAGAAAAGGTATACTCTAGGTATACTCTAGTATGCGCTAGAAGAGTTCTTCTTCCATTATTTTACACTTTTTCAGGGAAGTAGACTAACCTTACAAAAAGGACCTTTGGAGTCGTCTTTAGGGTTTTCAGACTCTCAAAATGTGAAAAAACCAACCGAGAATTCACCTACTCGGGCTCGATGTGAAATCCATGAGATGGTTGATAGAGGACTGTTTAAGTTTTTCAACTCTATAAATAAGAAAACATCGTCGAGCATAGACCAATCTGGGCTCGATATAAAATCCACAGATAGTTGTATGGAGTTTTCTTCTAGGTTTTTCAAACTCCTTAAACATGAAAATACCGTCGAGCATGCTTTACTTCTTTGTCAAGCTCGTTAAAAAATGAAAAAGGAAAGGGAAGGGAAGAATGTTAAAATATCTTTCAATATGATGGCAGCAAGTCTACTATCTCCTTGAACAAAGCACCTATTTTGAGTCTATCAAACAAGTTGGGTTCTAGTGTTGGACTTAGGATAAACTTGATCTCAAAGTTCTTACTCCTCCATTTGGTTAGTCTTCCAATCATATGGAGAATCTTTTAATGTCTCCTACATTGCAAATTTGCATCATGGTCTCTTTGTGTTAGAAGCGTCCTAAGTCACTCTTGTGTCGTGCTCACTGTTCAAGGATATAACCTGTGTCGGCCATTCTGCAGTTGCCTTGACCTCATGTGTCGGCCATTCCTTGATGTCAGTATGTTTCATCATGTGTTCAATCCTACTCCAAATCATCTCATACATGTTGAGTGTCCCTCGTGTTGGATGATGGAGGATGCCTTAAGACCTCCCTTTCAACAGACTTCTTCCCATCAACTTCAACTCATTGTGCTCTGGGAATGAAGTTTAGAGTTTTGGTTAGTACCTTGGGGATTGCAGTCATTAGTGGCAGTTTCCATCGCTATTGGATAGATGGGAATACATCAATGTCTCCTATCCAATGGATTCTTCAAGTGTTCGACAGAAAGACCATTTATTCGCACTTGCTTGAATGTACTAGGTACCTTGGGTTCCATTCTCATTATTGGTGGACACCCTCGCGTTTGTTAATGGTATACATCAATGACCGGTAATCAAACGATACCTCCCATGTTTGACATCAACTCATTTATTCGCATGCATAGGTTTGTACCTTGGGTTTTTTTTGGATGAAGACCTTGGGATCCTTGATAGCATCACCTCATTTATGTTATCGCCCAAGTTGCGCAAGACTGAGCCACACTCTTTTTGGTTCTTGATGAGACATATATCCAACTTGTTCTATATGGCTATGTTCTCCAGTTTTGACATGGATCCACCTTGTATTTATGTGGTTATGTTTACACTTATGTTCCTCATGGATCCACACTTGTATTTTAGTGGCCATGATATATGCATCAGTATTTGGATCATTATTGTATCCTCTTGGAGTTCATCTTCCACTACTTGAACATGGACAGTTACCCCAAGGATAAGTTTGTCTGACATTGCCTTTGCTTTCAGGTACTTCATTTGAGCCTATGATTCTTGGTTTCTCCAGTTCCTCCATGATTCAACTCTTTGTTATTTATAATGTATTTTGGTCATCGTTTCCCTCACTCCCTCTGACCTGATACATTAGGGGGCATCGGTTATAGCTTAAAATGACACTTCTCTGTCTGTGACGACACTTGTATCGCTTGGTCGCATGACGACACTTCTTGAGATCAAGTTTAGTCACACAACATGACACTTGTGGATTGAAGGGTCATCTGGGACATTAAAAATGGTTGAAATTACCTCACTCTTGGCCCATTTGATGGTTATAACCCTTAGGAACATTTTTCGAGACCAAACCATCTGCTGAAAATCATCAGAAAACCCTGTTTTTGGCCATTTTTCTCCAAAAACGCTGGTTTCCTATGCATAGAGTAGGGCATACTAGGATGTGTGCGTGACTCTTATGCCTATAGAGTAGCGCACACCTTGGAAAATATGCAACTCCACTTCAATAAGTAGCACACACCCTTAGAAATATGCAACTCTGCTTCACTAGAGTAGTGCACACCTTGAAAAATGCGCTAGTTTGCAGTAGGAAGAGTAGGGCACTTTCCTGAACTAGTCAAAATCTCAAATTTTGGTTGAAATGAGTTGGTTTGGAAACCTCCTAATTGGTTATAACTACTTTTACTCTCCTTCATTGACTATATAAGGAAGGTAGAAGGGCCATGTGAAGGGACCAAGTCCATTACAATGTTATGATGGAGGAATGGAGACCCTCATCCCCCTCTCTTGTGCCTTAGTTTCTGATAAACCCTAGCATAGCTGATTAGAGACTGGGATCCTTGGAGAACAGGAGCAGGAGACCTTGAATCTAGGTTTCGTGAAGTGCGAAGCTTGAAGGAAGGTATAATTTTATGTACTTTCTTCATTCATTAATAAAGATTAGATGTTCTTCCCTTTCCAAATATGACCTATTTATGTGTGGCTCAAGTTTGATTACAGTTTGATTATAGTTTGATGTCTTATTATGTCATGGACATCAGTCTTATATATGTAGTCAAATGTATTTGACAAAGGTATGAAGTTGTTTCGCAGGTGTGGGCATTGCGACACTGAATGGCATTAAAGAGCAAGGAAGAGAAAGCTTGGATCAACCTTTTGAATAAGGTGCACATATCTCTAACCTTAATATCTTCACTTATTTGTTGTACTTGCAGAACATTTGTAGGTCTATCTTTCATACCTGTAAGTTGGTAGTTTCTCCCCTGAACTACAGGTGTATTTTCCTCACAATAGAATGGCGACTCCGTTGGGGAAAGCCTATCTGCTTAAGGGTATCCAAGGTCATTTCTTTAGTGTTGTTTGAAGGTATGTGTTCAATTTATTGATTAGAATCAGTTATTAGGCTTTGTTTGACCCTCCTTGGCTCTTGCAGACCCTTCCTAGCCCTTGCAAACCCTTGTGGACCCAAGTTGGGGGGTTCCTTGTTTTACCTATAGAATACCATTTTCTTGAGTTTTATGACCTCTTTGCAGAATGTTATGATTCAAACAAGCATGTGGTCATGTCTATTGATGGTTCCTTTATCCTTTTCTCCATAAATCCTACCGCCATTTTCGAAATGATTATGTTCCCTAAAAACCCTAATCTTCTCTAAGAGGAAATCCTTGCTTCAGAATATCAAGACTTAGACCCAATCCAAAAAAGAAATCTTCTAACCAAATATGTAGCTAAATATGCCCTATCACCAGATACTTCCCTACCTTACAAGTTAGATATCTTCCTGAGATTTCAAGAAATGTAATTTCTATGATGTGCTTAATTTTAGGGTATGATAATGTTGGTGCTATTGATGAAGTGATTTTAGGATTCATTGTTGGAATATTCCATCCAAAAAATATTTTATGATTAAATACAATAACCCTCAATATCTTGTTGATGTTATACATTCATTGTTGATTAGATTTCCTTCTAACATATTTTGGATATTCCAATCCTATCTGGTATACTTAATGCTCTATTTTAAATTTTGAACATCTTGAGCTAAATAGGGAGGATCAACTAGGAAATCCTTGGCTTGTTGTTGAATGAACTCCAATAGTTAGAAAGCATGTAAAAAATGTAGGCTTCAGTAAATTCGAGGATAAGTTTATGTATACGAACCATATAATTTTATATGGAGAAAATACTCTTGAAATGTTCCAAGAATGTATAAACATGGTGCAACTAAGTCCAAATGCAAGAGTAGGAGACCGGTTCTTATATGAAGACTACACCATTTCTTAGAATTTATGGCTCGGATCATAAACTTCTCTTATTGACTATGCATATGACCCCTAGGTTAAATTCAAGTTATATTCATTTTGGGTCCCGTTGATGCCTCAGTTGTGCAGGTTAGATGCAAAGGTGCTAGAATGGTTCCAAGGCTCCCAGTAGAGGAAGAAAACCCAAGTTGAAAGGTTTTGAAAGACCCTGCGCAAGGGTAGTTCTATCCCCAACATGTTTGGTATGGTGATCCTACAAGGATATTCGGCCTCCGTTGACACTCTAAGAGTTGGTGATTTGACCAAATAGGTCATTTTTCCAATCAAGGAAAACATGGGTGTGAAAATGGTAAAGCTAAGCTAAGCTAACCTATTATAGAAGAGGAAACTAATCTAGGTTAGTCCTACTCTAAAATGAAAGCTTGATATTGTGCAAATCAACCTCGAGGTATGATGAACAAGTAAATTACCACCTTCAGTAGAAATGTCTTTGATGTGTTACTTATTAACTTAAATCACGATCTAATAATGAAAATTAAGAGACAATAATTCAAGTAGTTAAGCCTGTTCAAGATTCAATCTGTAATCATTTTATTAATTGAAAAATTGACCATGATTATTATTTGCAACGAATCATTTGCAGAAATCAATAAAGAAAGTATTACTACTGAAAAAACTCAATAGAATACTTCACAGCATCAATCAATCATATAGGGAAACCAATATGATCGACTCATATATTATATATATGCAAAATGATAACATTCACAGTAGATGACAATCTGAAGTATACAATTAGTAATTCTCAAATAAACTTGAGGAATAACAAGAGATAGATCAAAGATAAATTTACTGTATTAAAAGAGTCTTGTACAAAAATTACAAAAGGCTCTGATGAACAGAGTATCCCCAGTCCCTTCTCCTGCTGCTGTGTAACTCCAAAATTCCCAACCCCTAACTACGAGAAGCATTGCTCATTAAATAGGAAATTACAAAAGAGTCTGGCTGGGTCGTTCCCAAAAATAGGGATTACAAATTCAGATCTCACTAAGGATCCAGGAAATATTGTCATTTTTCATATATTTCTAACAATTCATCTACATTTGGAAAATTGACAGATTCTAAAGCTATCTAGACATTGCAAGTATTATACTCCATTTCATGTTTAGCAAGCTTATGCCAGGTGCGAAGGTAGATGTGGATTTTTCCCTCCATGATAAGCAGTCCTCTGACTAATTTGTCCATGTCATCAATGCTGACTTCATCCAGGGTCTGAATCTTCTGAGCGGCCTCATTGCATTTGCACTCAATTTACTCAAGCTTGCATTTAGGAGGCAAGGCCTCTTGGATAGGGTCCATAAGTGGGAGTTGTAAGACGTTCATAATGTTATCAACTGCATACCAACGTCTTTTGCATATACCTTTAGATTTTTTGATGATTTCTTGAGCCGATTCATTGAACTCAAGCCATGTATTTAATGAAGCTTTAATCTTCTTGATCTGAAAGGTATTTAAAATGGGGACATCTTCTGGTATATTCTTTATATATCCCTACCATTCCCTGATCTTTTGCTGCCTCAAAAGCTTGAAGTCTTTTATCCTTTTGCTCTTGCAGGGTAGAAGACATCTTTGAAAAAGAAATATAATTATCCCCGATCTCATCCAAAGCAATGTACAGTTTCTCAAGCAGCTTAGAATGATCCTGATTTACCTTAAGAGCCAAGTCCTTGAACTCTTGTGAGGAAAGCTTAAAGAAACTTGTTGAGGCTGCACTTACAGTTGCATCCTCAATTCGCTTTTCCAAAGCAATTATATTTTCTGTATCAGAGGAGCTCTTAGCCTAGGCCAGTCGGAGTTCAGTCTGGAGGGTAGCATTCTTTTTCTCAAGGTCCTTCATTTTGTCTTCCCAAGTCTTCCTCAGATCAGCCACATCATTCCCATGTTGTTCATTGGTGTTGACCAACTCTCCTTCCAACCTCTTGATTTCTTCTTTGAAAATCTTGAAGTAAACTATACCCATGAAATGATCACAAATGTCATAGAGTGAAGGAACATAATTTCCTTCCCACAACGTTGAGTTATAAATATGAATAGGTGGGTCTGAGGGGGACCAATTCCAACCTAAGTTAGGGTACTGAAACTCCACACAGAAAACATCAATTACATAGGTAGATAGCTAAAAATGTGGTTTCTTGTGAGAAGGTGCCTTCTGATATTCATGAATGGCGTTCTTAAGCTCAGATAACAGGATAGAGGCCCATGGAAAAGACTCAGCGGTAGTTAGCACATGATGTGCTATGGGAGCCCATTCATACTTGAACAAAGAACAGTTAGGAAGACCGAATAGTCGGCATAGCATGGATGCTAGGAAAGAGTAGGGTTCCTTGAACAATATAACAGGGTACAAGTGGTCCTCCTTTGGCACGAAATTATTGGGTTTGTGCATCCACAATTTCATCATCTCATCGAAATTATATCGGGTTTTTGAAGATTGTAAAAACTCGAATGAAAGGGTTTGCACATGTGGTTTAAGAGAAAAGGCCCGAATAAAAATTTTCGAGCGAAAATGGGACAACTGAGCTCCTGCACTATCATTAAAAGAGTGGTCTTTGATGTCTACATTCTCAATTATCCATTTAACTGGGTCCGTGTAAGGTAAAATGGCTGGATGTGCAGCAATGGCGTGGATTTGAGAATACCTAATATTCTCATACGCAGGTCTGTCATTTTCAATGTGGTAAAGGTCATCATTGTCGACAATAGCATAGATTTTGGACCAATCCACCTGGGAGTTTTTAGTGACTCTTTTACTCGTATCCGAAAGGATACCGAAATTAGGGTCCTTGATCAAGGAATCCTTATGGGCTGTCTTAGACCGGGTGTTTTTCGACATGGTGAATGAAAACGAAATTTCTAACAAAATAAAAGAATTTCAAATCAAAAATTAAATGGAAAAGGAAAACCAAAAGGAAAATGCAAAGGGATAGGCGCACTTACTTGAAATAACTGGAAAACTGACACAAATCACCCTTAGCAACAAATCCGCAGTAAAAATCGGCACGATGCAGTAATTCCAATAGTAAAAATGATAAAAGAAAAATAGAAAAAACCCTTATTTATCCAATTTACAAGGCGAAATCTGACCGTGCGATCGGAATGGATGAATGGCTCAGACTACCCGAATCAGGATTCGGGATCAGGATGTTGGTGCTTTATTCACAAAAATTAGAAAGGTTCCTGAAAGCCGCAACCCAAAAAAGTTGGGTTCAGGTTTTAGGATTGCACACTGGCAAAACATAACAAGAAAAGTAATTCCCGAAAGCCGCAACCCAAAAGGTTGGGTTTAGGTTTCGGGATCACAATAAAAGTAAACAAGAACGAAACCTTTTCCTAAATCCTGAAACACGAGATTGTCGGGTTTTGGGAACACACAATAATGATAAAATGAAATGAAGTCTCGGAAGTCGAAATCCGCAATAGTGGGTTTCGGGTTTCAGGAACAAATATCCCAAAATTATTAAAAGGAGAAATCCGCAACCCGCAACCATCGGGTTTCGGGTTGCCATAACTAGAAAACAAAGCAAAAAGGAATCCCGCAACCCGCAACTGTCGGATTTCAGGTTTCGGGTGCGAACACTATCAGGTTTCGAGTTGGAATAAACAAACAACAAAACACTCAAAAGTTAAAGTTTCTCCATACCGAAACACTTAGAAAAAGGAATCAAAGGTTTGGCAAATAGGCAGACTAAAAGCATTGAGTAAGGTGTCTTCAAGGTGGATCCCAAGATTTGGTGTTTACAAAATAACTTACCCAAATGCTTTTTGTGTTTATTAAAAAAAAAGGGGCTCCCGTGCTTTAGTTAAGCATGGGATCTGTTGTGGACACAACAAATGGCGACCATCTAGGATGAACCAGTTATCTCTGCAATAAAAAATTCAACTAAGGAAATCATGTCAGGAAACCAAGACTATCCCAGCCCGAAGTTTTAGAAAATGTTCACCAAATGGAACAATTAATAAGCAAGAAACATAAAATTAATATAATTCCATACATGATCATGTTATAGTAATGCTAATTGGATAAGGAAATTCAAGAAAAAACCAAGAGTGTTTACCTTCATGCAATCACAGAAGCCAGCTTGTGTTAAACTTGAAAATTAGCTCAGAACTGCTCTTGGATATCCCAATTACATGTCACCTTGATTATTGAAACTTATTTGTTTACAATACTTCATTTAGCTATTCACATTCTGGATTTTTTTTAGATCAATTGAGGGTAAGAACTTGCAGACATAGGACCACTGCCCTGACTTGGTGATCAGAAAATAGCAGTGCCATTCACAAATCTGATCTGGAAACTGAACAAGCCAGCTTGATAAAGAGACTCCTTGTCTTCTGGTTGTGACACCGAAAGCAACTATCATGGCTTGGTGACCATATGATGATAATTTCAGTCTAGGGTCAGACATATGATCATGGCAGGGATGGCTTGTGATAAGACCCACTTGTTCCTACAATCAGCAAGTATCTTACAACAACAAAAAAAATAAAAAAATTATTGAGTTGTGAATTACAAGGCACTACCATGGCTTGGTAACCATATAATGGTAATGTTACTCACCAGTGTAGTGCAGAACATGAATGAACTGACCTGTGATAGGATCTTCCAACTCCCAGCTGACTGAGAGTCATGTTCCAAGTGTGGTGGCTTGATGTGAAGATGTCATTCCACTTTAGCACTTATGAACCTAATGGGATGGCTTAAAGAAGACCCCCCACCTTGTAATTTACATTTATTAAGAGGATCATTATCAGGATGATTGTAAAAGGATTCCAGAGCAGATAAAGTTAGACAGGTTATGATATGCTATTTGTTCCATGAAACATGAGATAAGACAACTTAATCATACCCAGAACCTCAATTAAACCAAAAAGACATGTGTAAGATGGTGACTAGGATGAAAAGGTATCAATTTAAGTATCGCAATTACTAACTGTTTAACCCTTTGTTGAGCGAATTCTAACATGGGTCGAAGAAACTATGGTTGAAAAATAGTACTAGAATTTTAATTGAACTCACCATGAGAGAAAAACTAGCCGTCAGGCATTACCATATGTGTGGGATTTATTAAAACAAACAAATGAAAACAATCATAGAAAATCAAATAAAATCAAGAAAACGAAAATCACATACCACTCCTATGTACAAATGCATCAGAATGATCAAACAAAATACTTTTTGAGAAGTGAAACATTCACTAGGTAGATGTCCACAACTCCCTCCAATGTCTATAATCGAACCATACCAGGGCCAATCTTTTCTGTAATAATGAAAGGCCCCAACCAAAGATGCTGAAACTTGGTATAGGCGTTCTTGTCTTTATGTTGTTTGTCCCATCTGAGGACCAAGTCTCCAACATAAAATTCCCTATCAAATGATGGTTTTTCATCAAACCATCTCTTCACCATTTGTTGATGATGATATATCTTGTCTTTAACTGTTTCCCTGTCTTCCTCTAGTTTGAGTAAAGTGTCAATTCTATGCTAGAGGGGAGAAGACTCATCCTTTTGGACAGACTGAGCTAACTGTAGTGAGGGAAAGGCGAGATTGGAAGGAAGAACGGCTTCCTTACCATAAACCAAATAGTAGGGGGAATTTCCAATTGCTTCCTTCGGACTGATTCGATCTGCCCAAAGAGCATTGTACAACTGTGTGTGCCAATATCTATGATGAGAAGCCACAGTCTTCTTCAGAATATTAATTAGATTTTTGTTAGAAGACTCAGCCAAACCATTCCACTGTGGGTAGTAATTGGCAGAAAATTTCAACTTAATCCCCGTTTCAAAGGCATATTCAGTCAAATCAATTGAGGAAAAATATGACGCGTTATAAAAAATGAGGTACTCTGGAGCACCAAAGTGTGTGACTATATGACTGTCAAGAAAGAAAATCACTTGGTCAACATTACATTTTTAAAGTGGGACTGCTTCTACCCATCTGGTAAAGTAGTCAGTGTTTGTAAGGATGTATTTGTGTTGCAAAGAAGAGGCGGGGTTAATATGTCCAGTCCCCATTGTTGGAATGGGAACTGAATAGTGACTGGTTGAAGAGGAAAAGCAGCTTTCCTGAACTTTCCTGCACATTTCTGGCATGGTTCGCATCTCCTTACATAATCATATGTGTCTTTAAACAACGTGGGTCAATAATACCCAGCCTTGAGTATCTTATTAGCTGTTGTCTCTCCCAAAAAGTGGCCTCCAGCAGGTCCTGCGTGAAATTGAAGGAGGATGGTATCAGTTTCATACTTTTCCAAACACCTAAGGAAATCTCCATCATAATTCTTTCTAAATAAGACTTCATTAATGAATTGATAAGGAGCGGCCTTTAATCTTAAGGCTCCGCGTTTCTTAAAGTCAAGGGTTTCAGGGGCAAACCCATGGTTCAAAAAAAATTTGATATGTTCATACCACTCGGAGGTAGGGGTATCAATGACATTGATAGAACTTGTTGGAACCTGTTCTTATTGATCCCATTCAATCTATTGTTGTGTAGGATCGTTAGATTGTGCACTCAGTAAGAAGAGACCTTGTCCTTTGACAATTTTGGCTGGTCTGATTCGAAGATCAAATTCTTGCAGGGCTGTCATCTAGTGAGCCCTTTTTTCTCCCAACTCTTTCTGGATCAACACATTCCTAATGGCAGAGTAGGGTACAATGACCTTGGTCCAAGATTTCAACAAATAAGGCCTATAATGCTTGACAGACCGATAAACCGTGTAGGCCTTCTTTTCGATTTTGAGAATTGTTAAGCTCAGCCCCTTTGAAGGTTGAACTCATGAAAGATATTGGAATTTATGTGTCATTGTCATTTTTCTGCGTTAAAACAACTGCATACGAGAAATCAGTAGCAAAAGTATACAAAATGAAATCTTTATCAAAGTCTGGGAACATCAAAGTAGGAGATTCAACTATAGCCTTTTGAATTTCAATGAACGCATCTTTCTATTCTTGTGACCAGGTAAACTGTACATATTTCTTAACTAAATGCTGTAAAGGTTTAACTATCTGCGCAAAATTAGGTGCAAATCTACGTACAAAGTTGATATTACCCAGGAAGGACTGCATTGCTTTGCGCGAGCCTGGTAAGTCGATTTTTGAAATAGTATCTATGCCCTCGGGGTCAATAATCATACCTTCCTTTGACACAATGAAACCAAGAAACTTTCCTTCTGTGACCGTGAATATGGATTTCTTCGGGTTCAGGGAAATTCTGTACTTCCTACAACATTCAAAAACCCATTTTAGAGCCAAAAGATGTTCATGTCGCTTCTTAGAATATATATTAATGTCATCTAGATAAAATACGATAGAATTATGCATCAAACCCTAGAAAGCTATGTCCATAGCTCTCTGAAAAGTGGCTCTTGCATTGGTCAAATCGAAAGGAATCCGCCTGTAGGTGAAAGTGCCCCAAGGGGTTTTGAAGGTAGTCTTCAACTGATCATCCGGGGAAACCATAACTTGGTTACATCCTGAAAAACCATCAAAAAGTGAGAACATCTCTGACCCTGCTACCTTTTGCAAAATCTGCTCCATAGTAGGAACAGGATAATTGTCCTTTTCGGAAGCCCAGTTTAGATTTTGGAAATCAACACACAATCGAAATTCTCCACTTTTCTTTCGGACATGCACCAAATTGTATATCCATTGCGTATGCCTCACCGGGAATATAATTCGGGCGGTGAGTAACTTTTCAAGTTCTTTTTTCTCCGAGGGCTCTAAGCTGGGATGCATTTTGCGTAGCTTCTGTTGATATGGTTTCACTTCTGGCTTCATGGGTATGTTATGATACATGATGCTAGTGTCGAATGTTTTCAATTCGTCATAGGTCCAGGCAAAGACATCTTTATATTCTTTACACATCTTAATGATAGCTCTTCGTTCTTCAAGTGTGCAATCGACTGCCAAGTTGATAAAAAGAGGTTCTTGCTTGGTACCTAAGTTAACTTTCTCATAGTTAAGCGAGGAGCTCTGGGTTTTTCAATTCGTTTTATGTCTGAATTTGTTTTGCAAATCGTAGAACTTCTCCAAATTGATCATAGACCTAGGTATGACATTGGAGGGCTCATAAAAAGACTTTTCATGTTCTGCCTCGTCTATAGCCATATCCTGGAATGTATCCTGGGCTGTCAGAAAATCAAGTATCTGCTGATCGTCGTCAAAAAATTTCCAATTAGTCACATTATCTGGTATGGAAGGCCTGTACATAAGTTCTATCGAGAATGTTTGAGGAGACAGACCCTATGTTGGAATCAATCTAGAAGCTGTATTTTCCAACAAGTCAGCATCGAAATTTTGAGATCTAGGAACTGAATTGATATTGAATGCAGTAAAGGAAATAGTAATATCTCTTACCAATTTCTGATAATTCATCAGGTGGGGATACAAGCAGTGTATTTTATTCCTCACCTGTTTGACAATAATTTCTGAATCCCAAAAGCATTGGATTATCTGCACTTTCATGTCAATAGCTTTCTTAAGTCCCTAAACCAGGGCCTCATATTTAGCTACAATGTTTGTACAGTCAAACTCCAACCTGCATGCTATCATAGTTTTCGTTCCTCTTGGATCTATGAGGACACACCCTGTACTAGCTCCATCTTTAGATCTAGAGCCGTCAAAAAACAATGTCCAAGCAATAGGGTCTAATATAAAATTTGTATTTACATTAAAAACATTATGTACAATCTCTCTTGAGAATGGCACAGAGGTGAGATGAGTTACCTGAGATTCATTATGTGCATTCTCCTATGGTGAAATGTCAGCTGGTAAATCCCCAAAAAAGGTGTCGAATGTAAAATGCTCAAAGTATGAATTGAAATAACCTGCAGGTTCACTTGAGTCATTTAAGTCTGTGACTGTCTCTTTCATGTAAGGCTCCCTACTAATATTTATTTTGTTTGGTTGTAGATTGTAGGGTAACCACAAATGGGACCAGTTAGTAGCAAAATAGCCTTTTATCTTTTCTGACCAGTCTCTGCTGAGCCACATACCATAAGCTTCTGGGATATCAACAATGACAATATCAATCGTTTGGTGGATCTGAGGATCTACTGACTGTGTAAGTAGAACATTTCTAAGTCTCCCTACCACTATGACTTTAGATCTGTCGAGTTGTACTATCTGAGTGGGGCAAGGTTCCCATGTGGCATTCAACTTTCTACAAACATACAAAGGCATCACATTTGATGAGGCACCTGAGTCTATCATGCAGTTATGTACATTTCGGTTGAAAATCTCAAAAGTAAGCAGAAAAGGGGGAGTTCTTCTGCTTCCAAACTTTTGATCATCAGGTTTAGTGAAAGAGTCAAGGTTATTATTCTGTGATTCTATTGGCTGTTTGACCACCATACTTTTGGATAAGGTATCCCTCATGGAAGGGATTTTTAACAGTTCAAACAAGGAGATGTTTGCCTTTACTCTTTTAAGATCTTCAACTAGGTTGTACTCCATTTCAGGGATGACCGTGTCCTTCTGGGGAACAATCTTTCCTTTATTAGGAACTGGTGTCGATGATGAAGGTTCCTGAGGGGGTTGAGGTTTAGACCTTGTGTTGTAAGGATGTTGCACATTAAACACGGTCTCAGGTTCTTTTCCTTCTTCACACATAGGAAGTTCTGAAAAGTAGCTTACAGTGTTGATTTGTGGATCCTCATGTTCATATTGTTCTCCTTCAAGTACATGTGGATCTGGATCGGTCTGATCATTGGAAACTTCAGGGGTGTTTTGAGATTTGGCGGCTAAGGCTCTAAAAATGGAATAAATTTCTTCATTCGTGAGGCCTTCTATTGGATTAGGAGGTGGTGGATTTGGTGGAGGTTGATAAGGTCTCCTAAAAGGTGGTCTTATAAACCCTCTATTCTGGTTTTGATTTTCGTTGTTTGTCTTTTTCAAGTCCACCATCTCATTTGACATTTTTTGGATAAACTTCTTCATGTCAGTCATGTCAAATGGATCCTTGTTTTGAGCAGTGGGTTTGTGAACACTGTCGTTTCTTTTCCTAGAAGTAGAAGGCTGATCTTATGAGGTTTCAGGACTATCCTTCAGACAAAAGATGTTCTTTTCAACTTGTATTGCTTCGGCGAAAGCTTCCAACAACGTTTCTTTGTGTGCTTGTTTCACCCACATTGCAATAGGTGCAGGTAGGCCTTTTTCATAGTAAGCTACCAACAATTCTTCAGCTGGAAGAAGGTTGGTGGGGATTCTATTTTTAAGGTATGAGAACCTTTGATTGAAATATTTAACCCTTTCTTTTCCTTTGATTTTCATGGAAGATAATTCCAAAACAAGATCTTGTGGTGTTTTGTCATCTCCAAATTTTTGGATGAACAACTTTTCAAACTCATCCCAAGAAATGATAGACCTTGGCAGTAGGGAAAAATACCACGTAGCCACCTTTCCTTCAAAAGTGTAAGGAAAGAGTCTGCAAACTAGATCCTCATGAATGACACTTCTAAGTCTAATACCCTGCATGAAGGTTTTAACATGATCTAGTGCAAGTGACTTGTCATATGGGTTAAACTTGGGTAACCACTTCTCAAGGTTTTTGGGTAGTCTATATTGGTCTCCAAGTACCCATACTACATCTTGGTTGAGCCATGGTCTGTTTTGGCCTTCTCCAGCCATCAGTGGTTCTTCTTCTTCTCCTTCAAATGAAGAACTTGAAGAAAATTCACTGTCCGAAGAGGATGGTGAAGATGAAGGGGGAGATGGTGGTGGTCCACTAGCTCCAAGTTTTGGTTGATTTGGCACTTCTTGAAAAAGTTGATCGAGGTTATATTCAGGAGAACCTGAACGATCAACTGTTTCTCGGTGTGGTGTGTTTTGATCAGCTGTCTGTTGATGTTCACTGTTGGGGTCAGCTGTGTGTTGGGTCGGTTGATCACTGGTATGTGCAATCGTGTTTAGTTGACCCTCTTGATCACTGGTCTGCGAAGCGTTATCTAAATTGATAGTTTCCAAACCACGGCTTCGCTCAATAGAGATTCTTTGTTCCAATCTAGTTACACTGTCACGGGACTGGTTCAAAATGCCTTCAAGGATAATTGATCCTCTCGTGGGGAATATGATTACAACATCCCTTCCAACCTGTTGTGTTGTAGGTGCAGCAACAATAGTAGAGGCCTGAGCAGGTGTAATAGGAACAACAGTGGATTGTGATTCAGTGGGTTGTTCAGATGTTGAAGCCCTTAATTGGCTTCGAGTTTGAACCGTTGATGTACTTGCTGGAGGAGGTTTCTTAGTAGCTTTTTTAGGCATGTTGTACTAGTCTACATCCTTCTAGCACCATTTGTTGATGCCTTGATTGTGCAGGTTAGATGCAAAGGTGCTGGAATGGTTCCAAGGCTCCCAACAGAGGAAGAAAACCCAAGTCGAAAGGCTTCGAAATACCTTGCGCAAGGGTAGTTCTATCCCCAACCTGTTTGGTATGGTGATACTCCATGGATATTCGGCCTCTTCTGGCACTCTAAGAGTTGGTGATTTGACCAAATAGGTCAGTTTTCCAATCGAGGAAAACAGGGGTGTGAAAATGGTAAAGCTAAGCTAACCTAACCTATTTCAGAAGAGGAAACTAATCTAGGTTAGTCCTACTCTAAAATGAAAGCTTGATATTGTGCAGATCAACCTTGAGGTATGATGAACAAGTAAATTACCACCTTCAACAGAAATGTCTTTGATGTGTTACTTATTAACTTAAATCACGATCTATTAATGAAAATTAAGAGACAATAATTCAAGTACTTAAGCATGTTTAAGAATCAATCTATAATCATTCTGTTAATTGAAAAATTAACCATGATTATTATTTGCAACGAAACATTTACAGAAATCGATAAAGAAAGTATTAATACTGAAAACACTTAATAGAATACTTCATAGAATCAATCAATCATATAGGGAAACCGATATGATAGACTCATACATTATATATATGCAAAATGATAACATTCACTGTAGATGACAATCTGAAGTACACAATCAATAATTCTCAAATAAGATTGAGGAATAACGAGAGATAGATCAAAGATAACTTTATTGTATGAAAGGAGTCTTGTACATAAATTACAAAAAGCTTTGATGAACAGAGTATCCCCAGTCCCTTTTCCTGTTGCTGTGTAACTCCAAAATTCCCAACCCCTAACTATGAGAAGCATTGCTCATTAAATAGGAAATTACAAAAGAGTCTTTCTGGGTCTTTCCCAAAAATGGGGATTACAAATTCGGATCTCACTATGGATCCAAGAAATCTTGCCATTTTTCATATATTTCTAACAATTCATCTACATTTGGAAAATTGACAGATTCTAAAGCTATCTGGACGTTGCAAGTATTATTCTCCATGTCATGTTTAGCCAGCTTATGCTAGGTGCGAAGGTAGATGTGGATTTTTCCCTCCATGATAAGCAGTCCTTTAACTAATCTATCCATGTCATCAATGCTGACTTCATCCAGGGTCTGAATCTTCTGAGAGGCCTCCTCGCATTTGCGCTCAATTTCCTCAAGCTTGCATTTGAGAGGCAAGGCCTCTTGGATAGGGTCCATAAGTGGGAGTTGTAAGACTTTCATAATGTTATCAACTGCATACCAACATCTTTTGCAGATACCTTTATATTTTTTGATGACTTCTTGAACCGATTCATTGAACTCAAGCCATGTATTTAAAGAAGCTTTAATCTTCTTGATCTGAAAGGTATTTAAAATGGGGACATCTTCTGGTATATTTTTTATATATCCCTGCCATTCCATGATCTTTTTCTCTACCTCAGAAGCTTGAAGTCTTTTATCCCTTTTCTCTTGCAGAGTAGAAGACATATTTGAAAAAGCAATATAATTATCCCTGATCTCATCCAAAGAAATGTACAGTTTCTCAAGCAGCTTATAATGATCCTGATTTACCTTAAGAGCCAAGTCCTTGAACTCTTATGAGGAAAGCTTAAAGAAACTTGTTGAGGCTGCACTTGCATTTGCATCCTCAATTCGCTTTTCCAAAGCAATTATCTTTTATGTATCAGAGGAGCTCTGAGCCTAGGCGAGTCGGAGTTCAGTCTAGAGGGTAACATTCTTTTTCTCGAGGTCCTTCACTTTGTCTTCCCAAGTCTTCCTCAGATCAGCCACATCAGTCCAATGATGTTTGTTGGTGTTGACCAACTCTCCTTCCAACCTCTTGATTTCTTCTTTGAAACTATTGAAGTAAACCGTACCCATTAAATTATCACAAATGTCATAGAGTGAAGGAACATAATTTCCTTCCCACAATGTCGAGTGATAAATATGAACAGGTGGGTCTGAAGGGGACAAATTCTAAACTACGATAGGGTACTGAAACTCCACACATAAAACATCAATCACATAGGCAGATAGCTAAAAATGTGGTTTATTGTGAGCAGGTGCCTTCTGATATTCATGAATGGCATTCTTAAGATCATATGATAGGATAGAGGCCCATGGAAAAGACTCACCGTAGTTAGCACATGATGTGCTATGGGATCCCATTCAACCTTGAACATAGAGAAGTTAGGAAGACCGAACAATCGGCATAGCATGGCTGCTAGAAAAAAGTAGGGTTCCTTGAACCAGATAATAGGGTATAGGTGGTCCACCTTTGGCATGAAAGTATTGGGTTTTTGCATCCATGATTTCATCATCTCATCAAAATTATACCTGGTTTTTCAAGATTGTAAAAACTCAGATGAAAGGGTTTGCACATGTGGTTTAAGGGAAAAGGCCCAGATAAAACTTTTCGAGCGAAAATGGGACAACTGAGCTCCTGCACTATCATTGAAAGAGCGGTCTTTGACGTCTGCGTTCTCAATTATCCATTTAACTGGGTCCGTGTAAGGTAAAATGGCTGGACGTGCAGTAATGGCGTGGATTTGAGAAGACCTAATTTTCTCATATGCAGGTCTATCATTTTCAATGTGGGAAAGGTCGTCATTGTCGAAAATAACATAGATTTTTTACCAATCCACCTAGAAGGTTTCAGTGACTCTTTCACTCATGTCCGAAAGGATACCAAAATTAGGGTCCTTGATCAAGGAATCCTTCTGGGCTGTCTTAGAACGGGTTTTTTTCGAAAGCTGCAATAGCGGGTTTCAAGTTTCGGGAACAGATATCCTAGAATTATTAAAAGGAGAAACCCGCAACCGTAGGGTTTCGGGTTTCGGGTTGCCATAACCAGAAAACAAAGCAAAAAGGAAACATGCAACCCGCAACTGTCGGGTTTCGGGTTGGAATAAACAAACAACAAAACACTCAAAAGTTAAATTTTCTCTAAACCGAAACACTTAGAAAAAGGAATCAAAAGTTTGGCAAACATGCAGACTAAAAGCATTGAGTAAGGTGTCTTCAAGGTGGATCCCAATATTTGGTGTTTACAAAATAACTTACCCAAATGCTTGTTGTGTTTATTAAAAAAAAAGGGGCTCTCGTGCTTCAGTTAAGCATGGGATCTGTTGTGGCCACAACAGGTCCATAAACAAAAAGATTACTTTTAAGCTGTCAGTTGAAGTGGGCCCTTTTGTAGTCAAAACCTGAATAACTCAATTTGTTGTTGAAATATTGTTGAGTGAATTGAGTTTTGAACAAGGAAATATTTGGAGATATGATTCTCATCATATTATTTAACAAATAAGAGCGGAGTTTGGGACATATACTTACTCCATCAAGCAAACTTGGACCTTGAAATATCGGTAAAGATACTTGGGGGAAATTCAGGATATATTGCAAGGAGTGGAACTGCCAAAAATCAAATAGGATAAAAAAAAAAATCAAAAATTAAAAAATTAAAAAAAAAAATTGACGCAGGTCCTAAATCTACAATTGAGGTGGAAGTTGTGGTTAGTTCAACAGCCCCACTTGTTGTGGATTCATCAAGATTACATTTCAAACTAACCAAGATTGTGTTTTCAAAACTCTTTAAAAGAAGGAGGTAAGTAATAAGGGATTAGAGCTAGAAATATAAAATTTTATTGCAAAGATGTAAACAAAGGATTAGGAGTCTGGTGAACATGTAAGTAAGAAGTCTAGAATTGAAAGTGAAGAAGTACAAAACAGTCTTATAAGTGAAGCATCAAATCATGAAGAATCCTCTGGTAATATTATTAAAGAGGATGTGATGTCTTTAGTACATCATCATATATCCTTCATACCAAGGGAGAAATATCAGTAGAATGGATATAAGATATAGGTGAACGGTCTCAAGATCCTAACATTGATATTTTCTCACATATGTTGAATATAAAAGGAAAAATGTTAAAGAAAAAAAAAACTATATCCCAAAAATTGGAACAACGAAAAGATTATCTTACACTCTAGACTTTAATGAAGGAACTTTAAATATGGCTATTTTACAACCCAAATATCAGAATATAGAATCATCTAAAGATTACAAATCCATTAAGTTAAAAACCAATTTGAGTAAATTGTATGTTGTAGATAAAATAGACTTGCATAGTGTTAGTCAAAATAGAGCACCTGAGTGGGCCTAATGGTTAAGAACATGGGTTATCTCCGTGGAGGTCAGAGGTTCAAAATTGGCGGGGAGTAAGGTTTCTCATTGGCACGTTGTGACAAGGATTGAAGGGTAAGCGACCCCTGGGATAGAGGCCCTCCCCTGGGATAAAAGGGTCTCGGGATGTCTCATCCCCTGCTGAGTCACAAGTTTCTGGTATATATGGCTTGCGGACTATTGGATATACCCTTGGGAGGTTGTTGTTCCCATGGTTAAAAAAAAGAATTGACCCACTTGTCAACACAAGGGAGATAACTGATCCAATGGTTTTTTTAGCTCCTAAGTCGTTTGGTATGGCTATCTCCAATGGATTTGATTGGCGCTCTTTCCAATAAGATGTTTTTCTCTTCGAAAGGAGACTTTCAATGAGAGATTTAACTAAGTCCTAAATGCAATCGTAATGTGATCTAATGTCTAATATAAAATGCAAATTAGATATTACTGTAACTTAAGCTAAATAAAAGAGAAACGTGATCACAGATACACAATTAAGTGACATGAAAAAGAAATGATTCATAATTCAAAATACAGTCCATATTGATTTTATGGACATAGTTCAAAATTCAAAATAAACAATTATAATATAGATAGATAGATAGATAGATATATTGGTAGTTAATGCATGGATAACTAGTAGCTCATGCATGGATTAATTAAAGAAGGTAAGAGGTACCTAAGGCATAGACAACAAGTGATTACAACTAAGCATGGATAACAAGTACTACATAACTTAGTCATAACACTTAACTTTTAACTTGTGACCTATTAGTGTTCACAGAGCACAAGTTAAGTGGTTGTGCTAGTTTACTGGGCCTCAAAGATTTCATGCATAATAAAACTGTGATATGATTTGTCTACGTTCTCTTTTCCTTGGAAAACCTTTTAGAACCCATACACATTTGATATTCTCCTTTTCAAGTTTCTATCGGGTTCGTTACTTCGGTCTGAGTACTTCAGTAAATCCTTGTTTCACCTTGCTTACCAGTGGATCTGAAGAGATCATAAAATGGTTTGGAATATAGTCTCAGTTCCATTACCTCGATCCGATAATTTTGGATTTTACACTTTTGATCATGTGGAACCGTAACTTTTATGATTTCTATTGAGATATGGGCTGCGGTTCTGTGACCTCAAGTTAATCTCGGGTTAATCATATCAAAAAACCATTAACAAGTTCTGATCGAACCCGAAAACCTCATACCAATTATTCAAAATCTTACCTTGGTGTTAGCACGAAGCTAGTTCATAGAAGTTTTGGTAAAAACTGCGAGAAGGAAGATAAGTGAACAACGACAAGTGGACATTGACAAGGGTAAATAGTGATCACAGAGTGGATCAAAGTGGTTAAAGCAGAGTTAGGAGTTAGTTAGACTTGGTGGTTAAGATATGTCCACTTTGTGAAGTGTACCAATTTTGTAATGGCCACTGAGCCTATAAATATGAGTCACATTGTAAGCCTTAGGGCATCATCTTATCTTATGTCATTGCATATTTTGCATCGATTTTGATCTGAGATCATGAGGATTGGTTCCGTGGATTTGTATCTCAATCGATTTTGTGATTTGTAAGATGGATTTGATGTATGAAATCTGCTCTTAATGAGAATGAATGTTTTGTCCATGATTTTGTCTCTCATGTGTTTTATCGTAGTATCTGTTGGGTCGTAGTATGATTAGATATGTTGTGTCGCAGTATGTATAGATCTGTTATGTCACAGTTATGATTTGTATCGCAAATATGTTAAATATATTTCGATAATGTGTTAATCCATAGATCTGATTAGTATGTTTCTTTATGCGATGATGTTGTTATGACACAAATGTTAACTATGCCAATTTCTGATTTATGTTGTGACTAACTGTGAATGATGCATGTCCTCTTATACTTGTGGAAGCTTGGTTCTTGCAGCTCCCTCAGGTGCCTCGAGTGATACCTCACTTGCTTTGCGAGTGTTGTTGGAAAGGATAAACCCTTTCTGGGTTGGTATCTATGGGTGGTTGTGTCGAGCTTTGTTGAAACTGCACGAAGTGAACCCCTGTCGACGGATCTGTGTCAACAAATGGTTTTGTTTCCAGGAACTTAGTGCGAGAAGGAAAGGACATGCTGTGGCATCCAAAAAATCCATAGATTGAGGAATGGTTCAACAAAAATACACGAGAGTTTACTGAGAAATAAAATCAGAATCCTAGATGGTAGATAGATCAGTGGTTGCAGAAGTACATCTATGTTGATATCCATGAGGTATTTTTCTGTGAGTTTCCTATACTGTTGTATGAATGGTTGGATAAACTAATTGATCAAAAGAAAAATTTCAACGAGGCGAGCCAGAGCATTAGACCCCATAACTAATTCAGTAACTGAGTCGTGTTAACAATAAAGCTTCAAGGGTTGTCAACGTCTAGTGGATAGAATTTTGGAAGGGTACATTACTGAGCTTGTTGTCAATACAGTTAGGTCATACAGTGACGCGGAAAGGAAGTTCATTAAAGGACCCAGAAGGAGGTACCTATTTTCATTACCATTGTAGATCAAAATGCTCATTTGTGAAAAGGGGATATTGAATATGAACTCCGACGAGTGAAGCTCTGGTGCACGGATGTTGTGGCTACTAAGCAGATGCAGGTCTGATAGAATGATGCAGGGTAGATGGAAATGAGCTACGACAAAATTGTAAGGGAAGATGTGGAAGATTGTGGCCTCCTTAGAAGTGGGGCAAGGTTTTAGCTAGAGAAGAAGAGGAGGACTGAGATTGAGAGAGAGAGAGTCCTAGTGCGACCGGAATGGAGGACTGTGAAGCGGGGCCACAAGGGACTAAGATACCCTACAGTGATGAAGAGGACGACCATGATACCCATGAACCTGAGGATGGATAGACCAAATGCTACAACATACGCACAACCTCGTGCACTTTGCCAAAATTTGGAGGAAGAAACACAAGCTCTTCGTAGGGTTGTCCCACGGGCCACAATAGCAGTAATAGTAGTAGATATATAAACACCGGTAGAAGACCAAGGATGGTGAGAGATGACGTGAAGTTTCTTCTCTTTTAGGGTAATGGGACAGAGGATCCCGAGCCATATTGGTTCTTGTGCGAAGTAGTGTGGACAATAAAACAAGTGCAGGATGAAGCTATCAAGAAGGGACAACTGATGACGACTTTCAGAGGTCACGCGTTGGATTGGTACATGAAGTTTACACAAGTACTTGCAGGAATTCAATAGAAGAATCTGGCAGAAATCAAAGTTGGGTTGATCTACGAGTTTAAGAAGCCTAAATCAAAATCACAGTACATCACAAAATTGAAGGAGATAAAGCAATTCCTTAATGAGTAGGTATGGGATTTTGATCAGAGGTTCAAAACTCTAATGGCTAAATTTAGTTTTGGGATGAATGATGTGCAACACAAGGAATGGTTTATTGCACCATTAATACTGCACATTCAGATGCCAGTGATGCAGCAAAATATATTATCTCAGGAGGAGGATTTGGAACTCGCGATGAAGCTCGAAGCTTCACCGATTGGTGAAGAAGAGATTGGCATGAGCCAGATCTAGTTGCAACTAGCAAACTTGACTATTCGGCTACAAGATATTAAGAAAGGGAAGGAAGTTCGTGGATAGGTATCGTGTATTCGATGCAAGTCCGAAGGGCATCATAAATATCAGTGTCCCGACTTCCATGAGTATCTACAGTCTGGTGCACCAAATCCGCTTAGTCAAGGAGGGATTCCCTGGTGCCGATTTTTCCAAACAAGAGGATATCGCTCGAAGGAATGCATGTATTTACAAAAGGCTATGTCAAAGACAACTAATCTGTATTGTAAGTTTTGTCGATCTGTCGACCATGATGAGAAAAGTTGTCAAGAATATGAATTGATTCAAGAAAGGACTATTGATACTTACTTCATGAAGGGAGACGAGCAACAATAAAAAGGAAAACATCCGGCGAAACTGTAGTATAATCAACTGCAATATAGTCAGCCGCAGTACAATCAGTCATAGTTCAACCAACAACGAGCAGGAATGAGAGGAGGATATCACGGTGGAGGTTTTGGTCTTGGGGGAACCTTTGGTCAAGGTTGAGAACCGATCACATGTTATAATTGTGGATAGCTCGGACATTATCAGAGGGATTTCCCGAATCTGACTCCTCAATGTACCTATTGCAGCATAGATGATCATACTGTCGAAGAGTGTCCCTAGCTAATCGCAAAGTGGCAGGCTAAGAATGCCCCGCAACCGAACCCAAACCTGAACCAGAACCAGAATCCCAATCCGAACATGAAGAATATCTCAGTTGAGGTAAGAGGTCAACTAGAAAATGTCGTAGTAGTAACTAGAGGAGAAGCTACGACAGGAGATTATAGACTATTACCAAATGTTTGGCCCGCGACCCATAAACATGTACAATTTGATGTCGAAGTAGAGAAAACAAATTTTTGGGAAGCATGAGATGCACTAATAATGAATAATGTTCACAAAGAGCCTGTCTATGAGATGCTGCCAATTTTTGACCCGACAATGTCGCAGAAGTCACTGGGGAAGGTCAGTACTTTGAAAGGTTTTATAGAAAGTTTATTAACATTGGAAAAGGATCAAGAAGAATTGGCAGAGATAGCTAGCTTCTTGTATCGACAAAAGAGGGGCGACAGGATCGTGCAGTCAACCATCTTCATAGGAAGAAAACATGAAGGGAGATGATGATGAATTCCCAGATAAGTCTATATGACATGGATTCCATCATTCTAGATCTAGGATCCAATGTGGTCCCCAGTGCAGCTCTGTTTAGAAAACCAGATCAAGGTTAAACAAATCGATCGATTACCTCATCTACCAGTCGAGGTAGAAGGATTGAATACATATGTATATTTTGACATCATAGAGAGAATTGATAACACCAGTCCATATCCTGTTTTGTTGGGAATAGACTGGGTAATGGAAAATTAGGAAGTTATCAATTTCAAGAAAAGAACGATGTCTTTTGAGAACTGTGACATGAGGTTCATTGCTCCACTTGATCCATTTCAAGGACAGAGATATGTTGAATCAATGAGAGATGAGCCCACTAGAGGATTGGACAACATCTATAATGTATCATAAGATTACATCAATCCAACCACCGATGGATAATTGGGGTGGCAAATTATCAGTTCAGCGTCATCGGACTCCGACAGGGCTCTAAATAATTGGAAAAATAAGTTGCATGAGGTATCAGTTAGGAAGTGCACGTGGATCACTCAATCACTTATATGGGTCGCAACAGAAGTATCTGATCTTCTAACATGCAAAGGACTACCTAACCTGGTAACCTTCATCAATGAATTTGAAGAAAAAGTATCAGAACCATAGCGCATGCTAGCATTAGATGAAGAATTGAAGGCCACTCTAGCAAGGTGGTGGGTTGCACACAAGTCATCAATAACACACTGGAAACAATGTCAACGATTAATGGAAGTAATATTTGGGGAAAATGAATGCTACGAAGGAAATAAGTATGATGGAAGAATTGATCCAAGGGATCATCTGGAAAAATGTCAGGATACATGGGGGGTGAGGCCACAACAATAATGGGTTCATGCATTCATCCACACGTTAGACTAAGTGCCATGGAGCTGGTACATATCAGTAGAAATGAGACAAGGAACAACTACGCGGGAGGATCTAACCACTAGTTTCAATCACACATTCATTTTTTCTGATGAGAATCCTTTGATTGACAATGCACTGTTGGTAATCCACGAAAACATATTTGAGACAGTTCCAACCGAAATACCAATGGGACGACAATGGAATGCAACACCAAAGATGATGATGGAATATTACAATGTTTCGGGAGGACCTGATGATGACAAAGAGCCTAGAGATTTCTATGTCCCAGAGTCAGAAGGAAGTTACGATGTTGAAGAACCAGGTATGCCATTAGACATATTCAAGCAACCATTGAAGATTAAGAAAGTAAATATTGGGTCATTGAAGAATACAAAGTTTGCTAGTATTGGAGACTATTGGGATGACACAACAATTGGGAAGGTCGCCGACTTATTGCATGAATTTCAATATTTGTTCCCGACGAAGTTTTTTGAGATGAAGGGAATTTCCAGGGACTTGGGCGAGATGAAGATCCCCCTTAAACCCAATTCTAAGCCAGTGAAACAGTGACCATATAGATTGAATCGCATATAAAAAGAGCGAGGACGGCTGAGATAGAGCAGATGTTAGACGCAGGTATCATTGAGCCTGTCAAGGAGTCAGAATGGATCATCCCGATGGTCGTCCAGAACAAGAAGACTGGCAAAGTCTGGATTTGTGTCAACTTATGGAAGTTGAACGATGCATGCCTTCATGATCTATTCCCACACCCTTTATTGATGAATTAATTGAAGGTGTTGGAGGACAGGAATTATATTCATTCAAAGATGGGTTCTCTGGATATCACAAGATCGAGATTGCAAAAGAAGATCGACACAAAAACACCTTTGTAATAGAGTGGGGCTGCGATCATTGTTGACTTACCAACACTGTTGGCTGCTTTTTGGACAGACCCAGGTTTTCAGGATGGGCAGCAACAAACACCCCTTGGCGCACTGGCCCTCTCGGCAATGAGCTATGCAGCAGCCCGAAGTCTCACCCGAAGTGGCTATGGGGGGGCTAAGGAATCAGGCTTCCTTAACCTAGGCGACGCGGAGACTGCAATCTTCCCCCTCTCTCTTCCGGGAGGATTCCTCAAAGAAGAACGTCTTACTCTTCCGCAGACCTCTTAGTGCAACAGCGTTGAAACTCACGCTCACTAGCCTAGCTGTGCGCGGTATCTCTTCTCCTACGCACGAGGCGATTACCCACTGCGGTTGATACACCATGTATCGTCTTTGCTTGCGCACCCAGCGCAATAACACATTCCTTAAGCGCTACGGCGATAGTGCTCTTACCGACCCCCTCGATAGTGCCCGAATATAACTTCTAAAGGAACTTCAAGGACTTGTTGTAGATACTCATTCATAAAGATAACGAAACATTCATGTAAACATGGATAGTAAAACATAAGTATGCATTCACACAACACATTATCATAACAATGAGAATTATGTGGTTCGCCTTCACGAGGAAATCACATTCGTGGGAACTGTATTCTGTATTAACGCAAAATGGGAATTACACAATACGCTGCGCACACAGCTGCAACCTTAGATCTTTCTGGGAAACTGCATGCACATAGGTGGGATCCCTTCTCTTAGATCTATTCTCTTCTTCTAGAGAGATTACAATGACTCAGACATCAACTTAGATTGTCTGCAACTCAAACATCATCTTTCAATGAGCTTCTAACCAGTCTATCTCTCTAACAATCTAACTTATCTCTAACTTATCCAACCTTCTTCCTTTTACAATTACACATATATATAGGTGGCTTTGAGGGTTGCACCTTTACAAAACTGTGGGCCTTTTCCAGTAGTAATCCCCAAAAACCCTAACCGCGGACATGGATAGGTGTACTGTAGGCTCCGCTTGCAGTCACATCACCGCTTCCTAGAGGCTCCGCGATTTCCGACGCAGATTGCGGGTATGGGCGCCGCTTCATCATTCACCGCTCCTTGTCCTTTGCCTTCAATGCTTTGGTCCGTTGCTCTTCCTTGGTCAAAGCAACCGTAACTTCTGTACTTAGCCTTAATGAGGGTAGCTGAGCCCTCTATTTCGTCGCTTCATTTATTGTGGTAGCTGAGATTTCTACTCGGCCACATTCACTCTCCTTTGACGTGTGCGCGCGAGCTCCATGATTTCCGGCCCGTAATCTGCGCTGAGCTCGTCTATCTGGTGCCATACTGCGCACTGTTCGCTTCTGCCCAAAATTGGTGCTTTTACTCAAAATTAACACTTTCCCTTCAACACTTGTGCTTTTTCCTCAAAATTTGCAGCTTTACTATAGCTGCGGCCTATGCTCCAATAGGCCCCTAACACTTACTTGTGGCTCGTCCCCGAGCCACTCGCACTAGCGTGTGGTTGCTTTACTTGTGCATCTGCCTCTGCTTGGGTCGCAGCAAATGCTTTCTTCCACTGCGCAATAGCGGAGTCCATTTCATCGACGCACTTCGCAACTGTCTGCACCATTTCTACAGTGGCTTCTTCTTCAATTATGCCATCAACCAAGTGTTGAGATTCAGCAAATTATTTGATCTTTGCCTTAGATTGGGCAGCAAGTTCAGCATACTCATCCATAAATGGTTGAATGTTGTTAGTGATATTAGCATCTTCATTTCTGAGCTTGTGCAGTTGTTGTTGTACTCTGCATACTTCACTCATTTTCCTCATTTTTGCTAAGCCTTCTAAGGCCTTAGCTTCTTCACTCGGAACAGTTAGGGATTGTTCTGCTGTTTGTACTTGTTCCAAAAGGCCGACTTTGAAAGGGAGCTTCTCAAGCTCAGCCCAATCCTCCATAGCTTGCGTTGTCAGGTTCTCAGCTTCATTTGCTCTGCACTTCATTTGTGTGGAAGCTCTACACAGTGCTTCAAATTGTTCATGCCTATCATCTGTAGGATGTGCTGCAACACGAGCTTCCAACTCGACGATATGCGTTCTATGGTCCTCAACCATAACAACTATTTCCTGCTCTAGGGATTTCACCCTTCCGCCAATAATTTGTACTTTCTCAACCAGAGGAAGGTCTGGTTGAATCTGGGAGGCTGGCAGCTACTGGGCGATTTCATCAACTACGTTTCTTATCCCAGTGTCTTGTGCCTCGTAAAGTGCAAACTGCTCAGAGATGTTCTTATAGCCTGCCTTCAGCTCTATTTCCTGCGATTGCAGTCTTTGGTTTGCATGGAATGTGGAGAGTTCTCTAGCTCTCAGCTCAATAGAGACCTTCTCTTGCACTAACTACAAAGTTTCTATCGGAATCAAAGACAAATTTATTTCAACGGGGCCAACTACGCTTACCTGCAGTGAGGCCAAAGGATCTGGAAGTGTCATGCTTGTAGACGGGATGTGAACGATAGTATGCCTCTATGCAAGTACTTCAACTCGCTCAGTGCTTGTAGATGCCTGCGGCGCCTGTGAACTAGATGTTGGCGCATGGGTCTACGCAACTCTTTCTGCGAGAGCTTTCAACTCCACGAACTGCAGGTCTAGAGCACTTCTGATTTGAGCATGTGAGGTCCGCAGCTCATGAAATTGCTCCTTCAAGTACTGGTCGATCCCCGAGGCAATGGTCTCAAAGGGGTGCGGCACCTTCTGCTTCATGGCTGCTGGTTCTGGCGAACCTTCATCATCCCTCTACTCAGTCGCTTCCTTACCCTTATCCTTCTCTTACGCAGCAGGGGGTGGCATCACGGCAGCGACTTCAGCGGCCTTCCTCCATTCATCTGGCCAAGATTTCACAGTTTCTTTGACATCCTGAGTAGTCATACGGTAGAGGCCTACGGCCCATTCTTCCTGAATTCCGCAACGGTGGAAGTAAATTTCATGTAAGTTGGCAGAAAAGACCAACTTCGTTCCATATATTTGTGTTGTCTCCTCACTCAGCCTCGGCATTTCCTGGATGGTATCTTTGAGGAGATGGTAATATTCATAGAACACGGCGCGGTTCATCTTGCGCTTCGCGGGATTAATAGAATCCCAGAGGTTGACATAACGCATCCATGCAACCTCTCCTGCATGGCGTGGAAGGAACTGAGTGTTGGGGGGCTCCTTCCACTCGACAAAGGCACATAAAATCAAAAGCCAAGAAAAATGGAACAACTGACCGGTGGTGTCTTGAACGTTCCGGCAGTTTTCCAAGAAAGAATTGAGGAGGAAGAGAGGTCACTTGTACTTCTCTCCCTCTGCAGTTGCGATTGCAAGCTCTACGACAGCTCCAGTGACTTCTTTAGGTCTACACTTCGTTAGAAGTCTGCCTGCAGGCAGACTGCCTGTGAATCTGAGTGATTCATCTTCAACTATAGTGAGGTCATAAGCCTGACCTCCTCTTGTTAATTTGTATTTCTGCACCAGCTGTGCAGCCAACTTTCTGCCCTTATCTTTACCAACAAAATGAACATTAGGGTCCTTACCAACCTTAGATAGGCCGGTAATACGATGAATCAAGTCGACATTCAAATCGATTGGCCTCCCCAGCCAAATATAGCCACCATGAACGCAGGATAGCAGGGCCTTAACAACTGCATTGACTTCATTGCTACGCCCTAAGTGCGGTAGCTTCAACAGGTTCAATAGTCCAGGCCTCTCTAAATTTGCTGAAAATTCCTTCGGGACGAATCCATCAACCTTTCTAACGGAATTATGGACTACCGTCAGATAGCGATCCGGCGTGAACTGAGGATACGTTCTGTAGTCTCCCAGGTTGAAGTCAAAAAACTTAACTAGTGGAAGGTGTCCAAGCAGGGACCCTTCTTGTCGCACGATTTCTGCCATTGGTGGCAGTGGAATCGGATACTTCGCATTCTTCAGAATATGCACCTCGGGTGCATCATCTGGACGCGGAGGAATGTAATTAACCATAGTGGCCAAGGGCTCTGGAACAGGTTCGTCTGGCTGCTGCTGCTGAGATGCCCTTGTGCCCGGAGTTTGTATGGGATCAGACCAACCAGGGTGCGTGTAAGCCGAGGTCGTCACCCGGGGTAGCCATGCCAAAATCTAAGCCTTTGCCCTTGAATTGATGAACAATTTCCTCAGTTGACAGGTTCTCCGTCGTGAACCGGTATACAGAATAACCACTTGAACAGACAAATGGCGGAACATCGTAGGATACGAACGCTGAAAACAAAGGCAGCAGTCTACATGACACGGCTTTGAAAACAATAACTTAGATTCTCAAACAAGACACTATGCAACTCAAGAAAAGTAACCCGAAGATATACGAGTGTGGGGTATTTATAGCTAAAGGTGATAGTAAATGTGGACAAGTGGGGCTAATAGCCGTAGGTGCCTATGCATGATTTGACAACCCCCCTACCCCCGCACCTCTGCGGTGCATTAATTGCGATGGGCGGGCTCTAACAACGTTTCAAGAGATGAACTAAGGCTTTCGGATCCTTTCTTAAATGCGAATCTTAGGGAGATCAAGCCAGATCTATCAGAGCAGATACAATTAATTGGCGATCTTATCCTTCATTAATATTCATACGCGGTTATAGGACTACCGTAATTCAAATTTTCGGCGGTTCACTTCAACATAGGTAACTGTGCACATGGAGGGTTCCACGGCGAGGAGAACGTTCAAGCGGCAAATTGACAACAGGGAACGCCAAAAGAACGACGGTTTTGACAACCCAAGGAAAAACTTCGCAAGAGCACAAATAGGGTCGCTCAAAACAAACTTTATTGACATGCGTGGATGTTTCAAGGAACTGCGTGGGAAGCCGAAGACTGAATGTCTCGTGATTTTCGGGTATATTGTGATAATGTGATGCCTCTTTCAACTACACTGGACATCTGCACTACTTTAGCATCTAATTAAGTCGACAGGGTGGAGTGGCCGTCGTGATAAAGCTTGAGCCGACTCCCGTTGATCATTGTGGGAAGCAATTCTCCATTAAGCTTCGCAAGCTGAACTGTTCCTCCTTTTGTTATCTTTATCACCTGAAAAGGGCCTAACCAATGTACACAAAACTTGCCTGGAAACTTGATGAATTTACTATCATAGAGGAGTACCAAGTCTCCTTCTTGAAAGATTTTATTCTTAATATGCCTGTCATGCCAAGCTTTTTGTCTTGCCTTTTACACTTGTTGATGGAATCCAGCTAAAAGTCTGTCTTCTTCTAAGGCAAGCAATTGTGAGAGTCTTTCACTCATAGTATCAGTATCTGCCATTTCTATAATTTGTGCAATTCTGAAGCTGGGAACAATGTATTCCATGGGCATAACTGCTTCTTATCCATACACCAAACTGAAAGGTGTGTGACCTGTTAATTTCTTGCATGTGGTTCTGTAAGCCCATAACACAACTATGACTCTAAGGTCCCAATCATCTCTTTGTTGATTACAGATCTTCGTCAGGGCATTCTCGAGAATCTTATTGAATGCCTCCACCGTACCATTATCTTGAGGGTGGTAGGGTGTAATCTTATGGTGACTAATGTGGAATTCCTCGGTAAGGGCCTCTATAGTTTCATTCAGGAAATGTGTGCCCTGATCACTCATTAGAATCAGTGGACATCTAGTGATAATGTTCTAAAAAATGAACTGTGCGGCAGTGGTAGCATCGCAGTTCTTAACTGGCTTCTCCTCATCCCATCTGGTGAGGTATTCAGTAGCTGTGATGATGTATCTTGCACCGATTCTCTTTCCTAGTGGGTTGATAGGTCCTACAAAATCAATGGCCCACTTATCAAAAGCACGCAGTGTTATCTGGGGTCTTAGCGGCATTTCAACTCTTCTTGAGGGTTTTCCTGTCCGCTGGAACACATCGCAACATTTGCAGAATTCCTTAGTATCCTTGTGCAATGTTGGCCACCAAAGACCTGCGGCTAAGATCTTCTGTGCAGTCGGATTTCCTGCGAAATGGCCTCCTGCGGTCCCTGAGTGCGCTTCTGCGATTATGGAGTTCTTCTCATGTGGTAGGATACATCTGCGCAAGACTTCATCGACGCCCAACTTATAGAGTTGGCCTGCTATCAAAGTGAAGTCTACGGCTTTGACAACAAGTTGCTTCTTCTGCTGGATTGTAAACTCAACTGGCGCTTGCCCGGTAGTGAGAAACTCAAGAATATCAGAATAATACTCATCGGCTGCTTGAATAGAAAACAACTGCGCATCAGGCAGATTGTCCTCCAGATTTGTAGGTTCCTCCCCTGACTCTATCCTAGATAAATGGTCAGGTCCTGCATTCAATCTACCTGGCTTCACAATAACCTCAAAATCATACTCCTGGAAGAGCAATAGCCATCTGCAAATTCTTCCCCCTAACACTGGCTTATTGACCAAGTATTTCAGAGCAGAATGGTGAGTATACATTTTGAAATGAGCACCCAATAGGTAGTGTCTGAACTTTTGTAGGGCATACACAATATCTAGTCCTTCTCTTTCTATAGTGGTGTAGTTCTTCTCGGCTGTAGAGAGTTTTCTGCTAGAGTAAGCAATGGGGTGGTCAATACCTCCTTCTCCCGGTTGTGTCAGCACAACCCCCAATGCTATGGAAGAAGCATCTACATGAACATGAAAGGGTTTTCTCCAGTCTGGGAAAACTAGAATAGGTGCTGTGATCATCTTTTCTTCAAGTATATCCAAGCTCTATTGGCATTCTTCTGTCCATTGGAATTTCGAATCCTTCTTCAGCAATCTTTCCATAGGCGCAGTTATCTTTGCATAACCGTTGATAAATTTCCTGTAGTACCCTGTATGTCCCAATGTAGTGCGCAATTGTTTGACTGAGTTGGGCGCAAGTAAGTTAGCAATGATGGCAACCTTCGCAGGATCCATCAAGAGTCATTGTCTGCATACAATATGACCCAAGAGAATACCAAAAGGAGCACAGAAGATACATTTTTTCAAGTTAAGGGAAATCTGATACTGTCTACATTTTTCTAACATCATCCGCAGATTCCCTATATGGTTCTTTAGTAAACCAAACACAGTCCAATCATCAAAATAGACTTCTAGAAACTTATGAATGAATTCTTTAAAAATATCCACAACAACTCTAGAGAAGATAGCAGGAGCGTTTTTAAGACCAAAGGGCATTACCATATATTGGAATGAGCCCCATTCAGTCGCAAAAGTGGTCTTATGGCGGTCTTCTAGATGGATTCTGATCTGATGGTATCCCGAAAATCCATCAGTGAAGGAATAAGCCTCTTGTCCTCCAACATTATCAAGCACATCATCTGTAAAGGGAGTATGAAATGGATCATGCACTGATGCGTCGTTCATCTTGCGCAAGTCCACGCAGATTCTTATTTCACCTTTTTCCTTTTTCTCTTGTACCACCATAGGACTAATCTAATCACTTTCCTCTACTGGCTCAATAATACTTGCTGCGAGCATCGTATCAATTTCTTCTCTAACCTTTTCTTTATATCGTGGGTTCAACCTGTACGGGCACTGTTTTACTGGCTTGGCGTCTGCTTTCAGAGGTTGCGCATAAATCCTAAATCTCCTAATATGCCTTTCATTTCTGTAAACTTGGTTGGAAAGATATCCTGGTAGTCACGTAGTAAATCTGCGATATGGCCAATAGTTTCATCATCCCAATAATCTCCTATAGAAGCAAACTTGGGCTTGGCTTCTGTACCAATGTTAATCTTCTTGAGCTTGATGTGTTCTATCATGGCAGGGATATCAAGCTGAGGACCTTCGACCTTGCGCATCCCTTCTGATTCTGGAATATTGATGTTGCGAGGATCATCTTCCTCTTCACCAATGGTGAAATTATAGCATTCCAGGGCATGTTCCATCTGGACAGCCCAATCTGGTTGAGAATATTTTGGTAAAGGACATTATTCAAATACCTTCTTTCTAATACACTTTAAAGCGTGGTCGATGCTTGGATGTTCTGACTCAAAGCTGAAGGTAAGTTGAAAACTTTCCATCATAAGAGGCCAAGTGATAGTGCCTCTACACAATTCTGTTTCAGTGTACTAGTTCCTTGGAACTGTATCCAACGTGTGGATGAATAGGTGAACCCACTCATCCTCTGGAATATCTGACCATTGTTGAATACATGCTTCAACGTGTGACCTGGGGTCACTCTGTCCATCATATTTGCGCAACACTTCTACTGTAGTTCCCTGAAATCTGCGTAGTATCAATCTGCGACAGTCTTGCCATGTGTCAATATTTTCTTTATGTGCACCCCACCATCTTGCGGGTGTAGCGCACAGTGCTACATCCAATGCTTGTATGCGCTGCTCATCTGGGATCTGTTGTTCATATGTATGTATGAATTCACTTACTTCAGTTAAACCATCAAATATTGGAGTGTTATTCAATTCTATGCCAATCCATCGAATGGATTTAGTCATCATGGCGCAATGCCTTGCAGAAACCTCATGTAAGCGATTCTGCCAGTTTTCCAGTCCTGCTTCTGAATCTGATGTGCACGAGCTATCGCATCGCTAGCTAATATGGCCGTCCGCTGTGGGATTGACATAGTCATTATGACTAACAGTCATCTAGTACAAACTTTCCATGTGGCGCACTTCTTCTTATGCCTGAATTGGTTCAATATACCGTGGTCCTTGAAGTGGATCAAGCGGTGCGATGACCCTGATCTACTCATCCTCGAAGGTCATTTGTCTTTTCTTCAAATTAATGACAGCCAAATTATCAAATGCCCAATATATGCCTAAAAGTGTTGGATAAGGTCTACTATCATCCAGAGTTTTGATTACTTCAAACTCTGCAGAACTTCTTACTCCCTCAATATCAATAGGTACATTGGGTAGTCTGCCCAATGGAGAAACTCGTTGTTGATTCGCAAGTCTTAGATAGATAGGAGATCTTGGAAGCTGAGGGCTACCCATCTGTTCCCATGTCTACATGGTGAGAACATTAACTTCTGATCCTAAATCCAAAATGACTTCGTCCATTTCAAATGCTCCAATCTGCGTTGTGAGCCTCATCTCTTTTCCAGTTCTAGTATGACTCC
The DNA here is from genome assembly GCA_027924585.1 of Larix kaempferi. Classification (NCBI taxonomy): domain Eukaryota; kingdom Viridiplantae; phylum Streptophyta; class Pinopsida; order Pinales; family Pinaceae; genus Larix; species Larix kaempferi. The sequence continues at coordinate 3,467,383 of BSBM01000997.1, forward strand.
CAATCTGGTGAACAACACGCTGTGGTGTATTCATCGAAGCAAATTGTTGACACTGATCCAACAAGTGTTGGAGTTCTATAGTTTCTTTTTCATTGCACAACAACTTTAAACAGTTTCTTAGGAAAGCATGGACACTGCCTAGTGCATCCTCCTCCTCGGGCCTTCCAGATGTAGTGGCCTGTTCTTGTATCGGGTTCTCTTGTCTTAGCACTTGCGGTCTGATATCATTATGCGGAATTGCGACAGAGCTTGAAGCTCGCGGATTTGAGAAATACTCTTGAGCTTGCTTGAATGCTTCTTTTTGCTTCTGCAGGTCAAGCGGGGCTGGTTTGATATTAGTGCAGCACACCCATTGCGTCGCTGGCTTTCGAGTTCCCAACTCTGGTGTACCAGTAGTTGCTCCACTACGCGTCACTATATTAATTGTGGGATCTGGTTCTCTTTTTTCTACTGCAATCAACTGAATATTCTGGTTAACCTGTGGCGTCTTTGCTTGCATCTTAGCCATCAACTGAGGGCATTCTTCAATGACATGATCATAAGATTTACAGTATCTGCAGATGGTTGTAGGATTTTGGCACTCCCTTGCATAATGGCCTTGAGCTCCGTAGTTGTAACAAGTGATCTGTCCTCGTCCATGAGCAAATTCTGCTGCGCGTCCATGGCCCCTATAATTTCCTCCTCTGCCTTCTCGATCTGGTTCATACTGTGGACCTGCTGTGGGTCCTTGTGCCTTTGATTGTACTCTATAAACATCATGTTTCCTTTCCATCATAAGGTCATATGCTCTGCAAATGTTCTCATCATGGCCTACTGATTTGCAGAAATTGCAATATAGATTCTTTGGAGTTTGTACGTATTTCTGTAACAAGTGACATTCTTGTGGTTTGTGACCTCTAGTTCTACAGATTTCACACCAAGGTCCCTGAGCCTGTGGTAAAGGGTTAGGTTCTCCAGTCTCAATATACTCTATGAAAACATGACAATGGTCCTTTGAATGACCTTGTGCTCTACATTTTGTACACCAAATTTCTTCTTTAACATCCTTTCCTTTCTTAATATCATGTACTTGCAAGGGTAGGTTTGCTAACTGGTCTACAACTGCGCAACATCGTTGCTTGTTCCAGCAATTGGTGAAGCTTCTAGTTTCATAGCCATCTCTAGAGCTTGTTCCTGAGTAGTGAGATTCTGTTGCATAAGAGGAAGTCTAATATGAGGAAGCAGCGCAGCAATGAACCATTCCTTATGCTGTTGCTGTGCAAACTCAAAGCTTACTTGATCTATCAAGGATTTGAACTTCTGGTCAAAGTCCCATACTGAATCTGTGGGTAACTGTTTTATGTCTTTGAGATCGGTTATGCACTATGATTCTGATTTAGGTTTCTTGAATTCTCTAATCATATCATTTCTTACATCAGCAAGCATCCTATTCTATGCTGCTGAGTATTTCATGAACCAAGTTAAGGCTCTTTCTCTTAGTGTGGTTGCTAACTGAACCAGCTTAATAGCACCATCATTAATTTGCTTTATTGTCCAAATGGCTTCACATAGGAACCAATGCTGCTCAGGGTCTTCTAGCCCTGTTCCCCTAAAAGTTGGTAGCTTCATGTCATCACCCATCCTTCTTGTGCGAGGTTGATGTGGAGGTGCTGTAGAACTGCCTCCGGGATGGTTAAACAAAGGTGGTGCTGAGGTACTAGAAGTACCGTGCGGGCTACTAGAAGGTGTTACTACGGGGTTATACTGAGCCCTGTCTGGCTTTTGCGGTGTAAAAGGGTGATAAGGGATATGAGCACTCCCTTGTCTCTCTATATGGCTCGCTCTAGGAGTTTGACTATCTTCTGGGCTAGACTCAAAAGAATGTTGGTCAAGGCCTACTTTATATCATTTTCCACTATGAGTGCAACCAATAAGTTCAAGATCACTATCAAAATCTGCGGACATTACTTGTCTATGCTATTCATCGGAAGCTATGCATAGTTTTCCTTTTTCATACAGAAGCATTTTAATCCATAAGTTCAGAGAATTAAGAACTTACCCCTGTGTGCTTGGAAGAATCTCCTCTCATCTTCGCTGAAGCTCTTTCTCATATCTACTGCAAAATCGGTGATGAAGCCTTCCAGTAGACTGTTCAACCAAAAGTCTACTGCGCGGGACACAGAATTATCTACCCGCTTCAAAATGCTAACTAGCTCAGGCGTCCAAGCGACGGGTTGATAAACATGCACAGTGGGTCTAGTATCTGCTAGCTTGGATACCCATGCATGCAAATCAAGTGCAAATGTTACGAAGAAAATTTCGTGAAGGTCAATATAAATATGCTTCTGCAACCAGTCTTCTGTCTGAAGCCTAGAGCTTCTATTTTCTCGTTCAGCGAACTCTCTAGCCTTTGAATCAAACCAGTCTTGAATTTCTTTAGCTGTAGGATTCCAGTACCACATTTCCTTCAAGATAATAGGGTTAAAGCTGGTAATGGAAGCATTTGTTGGCTTAAGCAGTCGCAGGGCAACAATCTCGCACGTCGCCAGAATAACAAGTCTCAAGGAAATGAAACCATTTGTTGGCTGCTTTTTGGACAGACCCGAGTTTTCAGGATGCGCAGCAACAAACACCCCTTGGTGCACTGGCCCTCTCGGCAACGAGCTACGCAGCAGCCTGAAGTCTCACCTGAAGTGGCTATGGGGGGGCTAAGGAATTAGGATTCCTTAACCTAAGCGACGCGGAGACTGCAATCTTCCCCCTCTCTCTTCCGGGAGGATTCCTCAAAGCAGAACATCTTACTCTTCCGTAGACCTCTTAGTGCAACAGTGCTGAAACTCACGCTCACCAGCCTAGTTGTGCGGTATCTCCGCTCCTGCGCACGAGGCGATTACCCACTGCGGCCGATACACCATGTATCATCTTTGCTTGTGCGCCCAGCACAGTAACGCATTCCTTAAGCGCTGCGACGATAGTGCTCTTACCGACCCCCTCGATAGTTCCTGAATATAACTTCTAAAGGAACTTCAAGGACTTGCTGTAGATACTCATTCATAAAGATAACGAAACATTCATGTAAACATGGATAGTAAAACATAAGTATGCATTCACACAACACATTATTATAACAATGAGAATTATGTGGTTCGCCTTCACAGGGAAATCACATTCGCAGGAACTGTATTCTGTATTAACGCAAAATGGGAATTACACAATACGCTGCGCACACAGCTGCAACCTTAGATATTTCTGGGAAACTCCACGCACACAGCTGGGAGCCCTTCTCTTAGATCTATTCTCTTCTTCTAGAGAGATTACAATGACTTAGACATCAACTTAGATTGTCTGCAACTCAAACATCATCTTTCAATGAGCTTCTAACTAGTCTATCTCTCTAACAATCTAACTTATCTCTAACTTATCCAACCTTCTTCCTTTTACAATTACACATATATATAGGTGGCCCTAAGGGTCGCACCTTTACAAAACTGTGGGCCTTTCCCAACAGTAATCCCAAAAAACCCTAATCGCGGACATGGCCAAGTATACTGTAGGCGCCGCTTTCAGTCAAGTCGTTGCTTCCTGTAGGCTCCGCGATTTCCGGTGCAGATTGCGGGTATGGGTGTTGCTTCATCATTCACTGCTCCTTGTCCTTCGCCTTCAATGCTTTGGTCCATTTCTCTTCCTTGGTCAGAGCAACCATAAATTTTGTACTTAGCCTTAATGGGGGTAGTTGAGCCCTCTATTCTGTCGCTTCATTTATTGTGGTAGTTGAGCTTTCTACTCAGCCACATTCACTCTCCTTTGACGTGTGCGCACGAGCTCCGCGATTTCCGGCCCGTAATATGCGTTGAGCTCGTCCATCTGGCGTCGTACTGTGCACTGTTTGCTTCTGCCCAAAATTGGTGCTTTTACTCAAAATTAGCACTTTCCCTTCAACACTTGTGCTTTTTCCTCAAAATTTGCAGCTTTACTATAGCTGCGGCCTATGCTCCAACAAACACCTATGAACGTAAAGCAGTTGAGGGCCACGTTGGGCCATACATAATAATATAGAAAGTTCATAAAAGGATATGCAATGATTACTACACCCATGGAGAATCTATTGAATAAAGATGCGAAGTTTGAATGGAATGATGAGTCTTAGAAGATCCTCTACATATTGAAGGAAAATATGGTTGCAGCACCAATATTAGCCTTCCCCGACTGGAAGAAATAATTCCATGTCCACATAGATTCTTCATCAGTCGCACTGAGGCTGATATTGTCCCATCCTAGAGAAGGGTCTATCTTTAATTTCCCTTTTTAAGAATTTGGAAAAACTAGGAAAAATTGCAAATTTTGACCAATTCGACCCTTAGACTAATATTGACTCAATTGCTTCCAAATGGCTCCAAATAGTTTAGAATTGGGTATGAATGAGTTTGGAAGGTATTCATACATGTAAATGAGGCTGATGGATTCTTGGATACTCTTAAAACACTTCTGCAACATTCATTTATAATCAGGTAAAAATAGGGAACTTTACTAGTCAAATCAAGGTTCAAAACCCCCAAGGGTAGGGGACAAAGATGGATTCCCAAAAACTGTAAGAACTTCCCAAATTTCAAAAAATAGACATGGTACTATTAAAGGACTTCAATGGGATCCCAAATACATCATCAATCAGTTCCTAAAGGCTTCTTCAACTTCCATAAATCAGATGTTTGTATACTAGCTTCAACATAGGGGGAAATGATAGTAAATATTCACAAATGGTTATGAAACTTGAGAATATTGCTCCCAATGCTTGTCTAATGAATATGAAACTTATTCATCATATCAACGGTGCTCCATAAAACAATAATATATCATATTTTTACTGAACCATTCGAATTTGATACCACTTCAAGTGCAAATAACAAGGTATTAGGGAAATGACACCATTTATTCATAGTTTAGAATTTGTACATAAAATATCTTGGAGTTTTGATATGAAAGTATTATTAGCAGTAAATATAGATTATATATATCATATTACAACTATATGGGTCCTCAATAACTATCCCAAAGAGATCATCACCTCACCAAGTGCGCCTCTCCTCAAGGAGCATGAATATGACAAGAAATGGAAGAATGGTTGTAGAAGACAGCTGAAGGATATCTGACCACGACCTGCCCTATAACTTCAAATTGTAACAAAAGAATCCATTGTATCTCCAAATGAAAGTTTTGAATGGCCTCTCCAATTTCCAATTAGGATTGGAATCTTTCACCCTCGAAATTGGTGCCAACGCAAGTAGAATAGCAATCTACTAGCTCTCCTCTCCAAATGCAAAATGTAAAATGATCAAAATATATTCTCCTTATTTGTTATTGAATTTTATAAACTTCCAAATACATCCTTAGCTCGAATTCCATGATATTCATTCCAACTCAAATTAGGAAGAGATTCCAATGTATGCCACTTGCCCCTCCATTCCTAGCCTCCTCCTTCACTCAATTCGAATGGGTGACTCTTTGGCTTCCCTAAATCCCTTGTGCGCCCTCTTGGAGGCTATTTTTATCCCTGACATGTCATATATGTCAGATGTCATCCATCAGGTTTGATTTTTTCATACGTTTCATAGGCATCTTCATCGTTGGTGTCATAGAAGCTAGGGAATCTAGCCCAAGTGTCCCACTAGCTCCAAAATGCCTTTTCCTCTTCCATGGGAGTTACTCTTCCTCTACATTTCAAACTCATTGATTCATTCCAAGTACTATGTCATTCCAAATCCCCCAAGAATAGTGGAATCTACCTTGGATTCAAATGGGTGAGAGTGGAATGCCATGTGGCATGGGGAATCTATCTCTGTGTGGGTCTCACACCACAAATGTGTCTCCATGACCAAGTGCCATCTTATTTTCTCATCATAAATATTCATTTATCCCCACTTAATATATTTATTTCAAGATAAATTCCATTTGGGTTTTATTAGTTCCCTTAGTCCAAATCTAATGTTTCCACCCCAACCTAGGAAACTAGTAGATTTGTGGAATTTTCCCTTCTTGATATTTATTTGAATGGGGACATTACAGTCCTCCCCACCCAAGAATGATTTCCATCAAGAAATCTCAATTTAGGATTCTGCAAACTTGTTCCTCCTCTATCAGGTGGCCTTCCATGAGGAATGTCTCCCAAAACCTTTTCATTCTTTTGTTTCATGTTGTGGGATGACAATACTTGATTCAGATAGGTGTGCATTCCTCTCAATACCCTTTTTTTTCCTTCCGAATATTTGAATCTCATTTTAGGGATTTTATAGTTCACTGTATGCTCCCTTATAGAGTACAACCATTGCACTCCCAATACCATAGTAGTATCAACAACATAAACCACATAAAAACTATCAAAAAATGTGTAATTACCTATGGTGAGTTGTAGCTTCAGAATCCATGTTTTGCACTCCATAGTATGGTGACCTGGAATGATAACTGTGAAGCCATCGAATGGTTCAGAAGGTATCTTTCTCCTCTCCACCATGGCTGCATAAATGAAATTATGTGTGGCTCCTCCATCTACCAATACCGAAACCCTTTGTCCTTGTACAACTCCTTGGCATCGAATAGTGTGGAAACGAGGCACTCCTGAAAGCACTGCTAGTATCCCTTTATCAGTTAATGGATGATATTATTCTTTTTTATCTTCTTTTGCTATGGAATATCTCTCTTCTTGGGATTAAATATTTCCTCCTTCCTCCATACCCCCTTCATACTCATCATCAGAAAATACTTCAATGAATTGTGCCTTTCCCTAAGCACATTTATGCCTTGGTACCCATGGTTGGAAGCATGTGTAACATAGTTTCATCTTTCTTCCTTATTCCCTTCTTAGTCCCTCTTTATTATCCTTTCCAAATTCATCTTATTTCCATGGCTTCTTTTCAAATCTGAATTGGGAAGGAAATTTGTTCTCGGGGGGAACCCTTGTCATTGGTAGCACATTCTGCAAATGTCTTGCCAAGTTGATGGCATCCTTCAATGAATTAGGTTTCTGGGATTTAACTAAAACTTTTAAGGGATCATCCAAAACTTCAGTAAATAACAATACTAATATTAGCATGGATATATCAGCCACCTTAACTGATAGTCTTTGTAATTCTAACATATACTCAGCAGGGGTTCCAACTTGCTTCAATTGGGCTAGTTCTTTCAAAGGCAAATCGTCTTTTTGCTCAAATATTTATAATACCCTGTCAACAAATTCTCCATATTTTGTAACTTGATCATGTACCAAATTTTTCATACCATGGAACCACCAATCATTGGCTTCTCCTTCGAGATGCAAAATAGCCATTTTTAAAGCATCCTCTTACACCATTGGATTCAGCTGAAAATACACATCTAGTTTTTGTACCCAAGTATATGTAGAACTTTGAGATGGGCCATCAAAAGTGGGAAGGGGAATTTTTCCAATGGAATAATTCAATTATTTATTCTGAAATGGAGTTCTATTACCTTCCCTCATTTTGAGTTTGTTTGAAACATTAAAGTATTGCTCAAAGGGTAGAGTCCTTGTACAATCTTCACTCAACTTTTCCCATTCTTTTACAACTTCCTACATATCAAATTGGGTGTTAGGTTCTTCTTTGGGATCAATAAATTTAGGTGTAGTAGGCCTTGGTGTACTCTAAAATTCATTAGGCCTATTATGAGGTCCTATTCTGGAGAAAATACTTTCACCCATAATCTTCTTTCCCTCGAAAAGAGAACTGGTGTTGCCTCCTATTGCTCCCTTGCTTCCAAGTTGACTAACCAACAATTCGAACCCTTTCATGATCTGATTTGCCATGTATTCAAAGAATGGTTTCATGAATTTAGTAAATTCCTCCTTATCCTATGAGTTTCCCTTCTCATCCCTATCCATAGTTTCAACAAAATACACTTATTTTCCTACTTCTTCCTCTTCAACAAAAACACTTTCAGTTTCAGGTTCTAAGGGTGGGGGATGATTTGTTTGGATTATTGTCTTCATAAATGGTCATACAAATAATGTTCAAGGACCATGCTCTGATACCAATTGTAGTGTCTCTTTTTAATAATTTTCAAAACCTAGGAAAAATTGCAAATTTTCACCAATTCAACCCTTAGACTAGTATTGACTCAACTGCTTCCAAATGGATCCAAATGGTTTTGAATTGGGTCTGAATGAGTTTGGAAGGTATTAATACATGTAAATGATGTTTATGAATTCTTGGAAACTCTTAAAACACTTATACAACATTAATTTATGATCAGGAAAAAATAGGGAACTTTACTAGTCAAATCGAGGTTCAAAACCCCCAAGGGAAAGGGACAAAGATGGCTTCCCAAACACTGTAATACCTTCCCAAATATCAGAACATAAACATGGTACTATTAAATGACTTCAATGGTCTCCAAAATACATCATAAATTAGTTCCTAAATTATTCTTCAACTTCCATAAATTAGATGTTTGTATACTAGCTCCAACATAAGGGGAAATGATAGTAAATCTTCACAAATGGTTATGAAACTTGAGAATATTTCTCCCAATTCTTGTATAATGAATATGAAACTTATTCAGAATATTAATGGTTCTCCATACAACAATAATATATCATATTTTTACTGAATCATTTGAATTTGATACCACTTCAAGTGCAAATAACAAGGTATTGGGGAAATGACATCATTTATTCATAGTTTAGCATTTGTACATAAAATATCTTGAAGTTTCGATATGAAAGTCTTCTAAGCAGTAAATACATAGTATATATATATTATTACAAATATATGGGGCCTCAATAACTATACCAAAGAGATCATCACCTCACCAAGTGCTCCTCTCCTCAAGGAGCAAGAATATGACAAGAAATGGAAGAATGTTTGTAGAAGCAAGCTAAAGGGGATGTGACCACGAGATTCCTTGTATCTTCAACCTGTAACAAAGGAATCCATTGTATCTCCAAATGAAAGGTCTGAATGGCCTCTCCAATTTCCAATTAGGATGGGAATCTTTCACCCTCTAAATTGGTGCTAAGGAAAGTAGAATAACACTCTACTAGCTCTCCTCTCCAAATGCAAAATGTAAAATGATCAAAAGCTACTCTCCTTATTTGTTCTTTACTTTTATAAACTTTCAAATACCTCCTTATCTCTAATTCCATCCATGATATTCATGCCAACTCAAATTAGGAAGAGATTCCAATGTATGCCACTTGTCCCTCCATTCCTAGCCTCCTCCTTCACTCAATTCGAATGGGTGACTCTTTGGCTGCCCTAACTCCCTTGTGCACCCTCTTGGAGGATATTTTTAGACCTGAAATTTCATATATGTTATACATCAGCCATAAGGTCTAATTTTTTCATAAGTGTCATAGGCATCTTCATCATTGGTGTCATAGAAGTTGGGGAATCTAGCCCAAGTGTCCCACTAGCTCCAAAATGACTCTTTGTCTTCCATGGGAGTTACTCTTCCTCTACATTTCGACCTCATTGAGTCATGCCAAGTATTATTCCCTTACAAACCCCCCAAGAATAGTGGAATCCACCTTGGATTCAAATGGGTGAGAGTGGAATGCCATGTGGCATGGGGATCTAGCTTTGTGTGGGTCCCACACCACCAATGTGTCTCCATGACCAAGTGCCATCTTATTTTCTCATCATAAATATTTATTTATCCCCATTTAATATATTTATTTCAAGATAAATTACATTTGGGTTTTATTAGTTCCCTTATTCCAAATCTAATGTTTCCACCCTAACCTAGGAAACTAGTAGATTTGTGGAATTTTCCCTTCTTGAGATTTATTTGAATGGGGACATTACACGATCGACCATCCTATCGTGTTTGCTAGCCGAAAGTTGTCGATCGCAGAGGAAAATTATACAACAACAGAAATACAAGGCTTCGCGATGGTATATGCATTGCAAATGTTCTGACACTATCTTCTAGGAGGACACTTCAAGATGTTTACTCACCACTCAACACTGATGTACTTGGTCAACAAGCCTATGTTGGGGGGGAAGATCTGTCCATAGTTGATGCTATTTTAGGAATTTGACTTTGAAATAATCATAAATCCTAGACTATTGAACGCAAGACCTGACCATCTGTCGAGGATTGAATTGGGAAAGGAACCAAGTAGCATCAACGAAGGTCTTCCCGATGCACAGTTATTTCACATTAAAATGGTCGATAACCATTATGAATAGATTGTTCAGTTTTTGGACATGAGAAGAGCAATTGAGGGGTTCACCACTAATAAAAAGAATCATTTATTCGTCAGAGCTATTGATTTCCAATTGATCGCAGGACATTTATACAAGATGGGGCCAGATGAAATTCTTCCTCGATATGTCCTTCCACATGAGAAAGAAAGAGTGTTGGTTGAGGCTCACAATGGGATCACAGGAGGGCATTATGGAGGGTGTGCAACTTCCAGAAAGATACTTAGAGTTGTCTTATGGTGGACAATACTGCATGGCAATGCAACATATTAATCCAAGAGCTGCGACGTATGTCAGAGGATGGGGAAACCATCGCAACAGGATGAGATGCCATTAGTGCCCTAGTTGACATGAAAACCTTTTGACAAATGGGCAGTAGAATTTGTGGGACCCATTAACCCACCAGGAAAGAGGATAGGTCCGGGGTACATCATTACTACGACAAACTACCTTACAAGATGGGCCAAAGTAGCACCAGTGAAATATTTCACAGCTACGACAGCTGCAAGATTTCATTTCGACAATGTAAAAGCCAGGTTTGGGTGTCCAAAAATCTTGATGAGCGACCAAGGTATGCATTTTGTAAATCATACCGTCAAAGCAATAACTAATGAGTTTTAGATTCAACATAGAATAATCACTCCATACCACCCATAGGTGAATGGAGCAGATGAAGCGCTAAACAAAACTCTGGAGAACGCGCTCACTAAGGTGTGCAATACAAACCGAGACAACTGGGACTTGAAGATTCCTATGGTATTATGGGCCTATAGAACAATATGCAAAAGATTGACAAGCTAAACCCCCTTCAAGCTGGTATATGGACAAGAAGCAGTAATTCCTATGGAGTACATTGTCCCCAGTCTACGCATAGCAGCAACGATAAGCATGAGTGACGATGGGGATATAGAAGAAATATTGGTGCAATTACTGCAACTAGATGAAGATCGCTTCATTTCGGGGTTTCAACGGCAAGTGGAAAAATATCGACAAAAGGAATGGCATGATCGCCATGTAAAGCATAAGCACTTTTAACGTGGAGACATGGTACTCCTATACGACAGTAAGTTCGCAAAACACCCATGTAAGCTCACAATGGATTGACTTGGTCCATATGTCATTAATTTCATTATTGATGGGAGTGCAGTTTAATTGTAAAATTTGGATGGAAAAATTTTGACGAGCTTAGTGAATGGGATCCGGTTAAATCCCTATCGGGATAGCCAGATGCACCTCCATTGAGGAATATAGGAGGTTGAAAAAAAAGAGAAAGAGAAAAAGACAAAAATAGAATGAGAAAAGGAAATAAAAAGAAAGAAAGAACAATGAAACAAGTACACCACGCAGTTAGGAGTCTGTCGATAGAACCACGACAAGGTTTGAGTTCATATATCTGTCGACAGAACGACGAATAGGTTTGATACCGTTCAATGTCCAAATCAATGAACTGGTCATGTCGGGAAATAATTGAAACAGTTAAGACATGGAGGACGACAACAAAAGTGGACGGAGATGCATTTAATGCCGCATTACTGAGCCAGATTGGGTAAATGGATGATGGATTTGGGTAATCATTTTCCAAATTGATTCGATGGGTGAAGTGCGGGAATCCAAATTTATAAAGTAATGCACAAGTAAACATTCTGATCCATTGTGCATTGTGAGAAGTGTTGAGGAAATAAGAGAGCGAAGTTAATAGGATTGAATTTGAAGAGTTGTGATGGCGCACGTAGTATCCAGCACTAGCACACAAGATCCACCCACTGCAAGGGCACCCATTATTGAGGAGAAACCAGAGGTTGCATCAGCATCGGCCCAGATTTTTCAAAATAAGAGAGGATCCAACCGACCGGTGTATTTGGAGAGAAGAGGAAAAACCACCTGCAGCACGACGCAGGTTGCAGCTACAAGACGCGGGCTGCAGCTACAGGAGGGGAATAATAAAATTTAGGAGCTGCTGAAGAAGAGGATACAACGGCAAGAGGAAAGGCCAAGAAGCAACAAGGTCCAACTGTGGCATAAATTCCATGATATGTGTCATCGAGGAGGGAAGGGGCTCTGCCAGTAAGACTTGGAAATAATGAAAAGTATACAATAGTGGAACCAACGACACTGAAAGGTGTCCACATTACAAGAGGGATATTGCAGCGGCTGCATAAGCTGCAATACAACGGACATGACATTTTAGCATATGCCGACTACACCCCGCAGACATTTATGGAGAAATTTTAGAATGAATGAGGCCCAATTACATTGGAACCAATGCTATGGGCTTTGGGACTACAATGATCAGGATTATTTTCGATCTTAAACATGCCGCATTTTGGGCGCTCGATGGAGGTCAATGCGTTCATCAAACAATTTATCATCTATCTTCATGGTGGTTACTTGTGGCTCGACAGAAATATCCCAATAAATTTGGATCTATTGCGAGGATTACCAGGTTACCCAAGATGGGGGTAGACCCATCGCAATACTTTCAAGGCAAAGACAATGACAATAAGTTGGTAGCAAAGATGAAATCCAAATACGGGGTAGTAAAAAACACTTGTGGTTACTGGATCGACACAATCAATGACCGAGTTGTCAAGCTCACAACAAATTTGTTGGCCATTAAGATAGTTTGTAAAAACCGCCCCAACCAATGCACAGCAGGGGTGATTGCATCAACAGAGCAATGTGTGACCTGGGTTCAGATGAATTGGTCGCTATTCTTATTGAACGAACTGATGGAGGATGCAGTTGCAGCGCAGGAAAAGGGTAAGCCATTTACTTATTCATGTATCCTATTGTTGATTTCTTTGGTCGTGTGGATGGAGCCACCAAAGTACCAAGGAGTGGAGACGCAAGCTATTAAAGTGTGTCAAGGGGCACGATATAAAAATTTATGGGCGCTGAATGACAAGAACAGGAAGCAAGACAACAACATACAGTTCTATATCTACGTGGAATAGATGCGGATGCAAGTAGTGAAGATCCAACAATTGAAAAAGGTCGCGACAAAGAAATATAGATGAAATGCGAGGCTCACTACAGGGCCTCAAGAAATTTTTATCCAAGAATGCATATACCCAATGAGGCAATGGTTAACCATGCAGTACAGGATGACTGAAGAAGAGTTGGACGCCATCATAGCGAAATGGCCAAATGAATGGAAGACCCTGGTCGGTGACGACCAATTATCGGATCTAGAGGATGTAAAACCAACGGATGTGCCAAAGACACAAACTGAGATGAAGGAGAGGACGACCAGTCAGGGAAAGTGAGAAAAATCCATGATGGGTTGAGCAACACTCTGACAGATTCGGAGTTGGAAGCGCAATGACAAGAAGCAAGAACGAAGAGGAATAGGGACAAAGGAGAAGGGAGAACCATTGTTGGTCTCCCCGATGAGCAGATGAATATGTTTCCCGACAGGATGACAACTATGGCAGAATAAAACTGAGAAAAAGTGACACAACACACGATAGAGTATTTCCACCAAGTGTCGCAGTTGTTGCAAACACTGAGTAATGTTGTTATGGAGACCAGGGTGAATTCAGGGCTTGAAGCGGCAATTTAGTCAAAGGTACAACATGAAGAGGTCGATATAGGTACTCAGTAGCAAATCTTGCAGGCGCTACCTGGTGTGATCACTTACAGGTAATGAATATTTATACCTTGCCCTACGCGGACTCGATATTGTAAGTATAGACCTCAACATGATACGTATGTTCAAGATTCATCACACCCACATTAGGACTGGTGAATAAATCCACAAGCAGGAAGCATCGACACATGACCAAATGGTAAATTACAAAAAGCGAGCAAGAAGTATTGAGGCGGAGGTTGAACAACTCCGCAAGGAAAAAGAGACAATAAGGAAGGAAGAGACTGGAACATGGCATCTCTATGGCATGTACGGATGCGCCAGAAATATACAAGGAGATGGTCGTGGAGGCCAAGGAATTGAAGCTAGGAACATTCCTTACAGATATCAGTAAATTCAATGAGGAGTTGCAAACAAGGGTGATGTCGAGCATACCACCAGAAAAAGTAGAAGCGCAGAAGAACAGTATCGAGGATGCTGCGACGGAGATTGTAGAGTTAGAAAAAGAAGCACAACATATCACAGAGGAGGTATCACAATTTTGGGGAAGCCTCATACAAGACGAGAAGTTCCACCAGTTGAATGTGCAACTTGGGGAAGCAGAAGTGTAGCTAGAGACATTAAGGGGATCGCTAAAGGAAATGCCCCTACTTTTTCAAAGGACTAAAGAAACAGAGTTGAAGGACTCGCGACAACAGGACAAAAAGGCACGACAAAGACAATAGAGGAGGACAGCGCATTTGAATGAGTTGTAGTCTAAGGCAGAGCAGCTAGAAATCGAAGCAATGCCAATATGACACAATTCAAGGAAAATTTAGAGAAAGTGTAGCAGAAAGAATGGGATCATCCAATGGAGCAAGAGGTCGAGGAATGCACAACGCTCAAAGAAGCAATTAGGGAATATGTTGACATAATTAAAACAACGTTCAAATATTTTAAGGCACAAGTGAACACACCAGCAACATCTATCTAAAGTGGCTCGAGGGCAAGCCACAAGTTTGTGTTGGGGGCTTGTTAGCATGTGGCTAGTTCATAGAATTCTTGGTACAAACAAAGACAAAAAAGAGAAGTGAACAACGACAAGGGTAAAGAGTGATTGCAGAGCGGTTAAAGTAGAGTTAGGAGTTAGTTAGAATTAGTGGTTAAGATATGTCCACTTTGTGAAGTGGACTAATTTTGTAATGGCCACTGGGCCTATAAATATGAGTCACATTGTAATCCTTAGGGAATCATATTATCTTATGTCATTTCATATTTTGTATTGATTTTGATCTGAGTTTTTGAGGATTGGTTCCATGGATCTGTATCTTTGTCAATTTTGTGATTTGTAAGATGGATTTGATGTATGAAGTTTGCTCTTAATGAGAAGGAATGTTTCGTCCATGATTTTGTCTCTCATGTGTTTTATAGTAGTATCTGCTGGGTCACAGTATGATTAGATCTGTTGTGTCATAGTATGGATAGATATTTTATGTCATAGTTATGATATGTATCGCAGATTTGTTAAATATGTTTCGATAATGTGTTACCGCGTAGATCTGATTAGTATGTTTCTATATGCGATGATGGTGTTATGATGCAAATTTTAACTATTTCAATTTCTGATTTATGCTACGATTAACTGTGAATGATGCATGTCCTCTTATACCTGCGGAAGCTTGGTTCCTGCAGCTCCCTTAGGTGCCTCGGGTGATACCTCACTCACTTTGCGAGTGTTGATAGAAAGGCTAAACCCTTTATGGGATGGTATCTATGGGTGGTTATGTAGATTTTTGTTGACATTGCGCAATGTGAACCCCTATCGTTAGATCCATTTCAACACTTGGAGACTAGTAACCATGTTGTGGTTTACCATCATATTCAAACTTAAAAAATTTAGATGTCCAAGAAGTTTATTCCAAATTCGACTTCTATCGTCAATTTGAGCGATGAGTGCAATCGATCCAGTCATCTGGGAAACATTCACGGGAGGATGAAAGGACTTATAAATTCCATATTTGAGATCCAAATACCCTGAATCAATAGTTTCCACCCAAGCCTCAGATCCTTTACAATCAAGCAATCTAACCAAAACTCAACAAGGCTTATTCATCTTTGTTAGTTGGGAAATCGACAACGGATTTGCACTCAAACTAGGTATGTGATAAAAGTTGGATATGAAACCATGCTGACATTCAGCATCACCATTTCCAACAATAGTTAGAGTGTAATCATCAGCAAGATAGATATTTTTCTAGGAGCTCCATTTAAGGACAAGAATAAAGAAGCATCCTTATCCATATGATGAGTACACCCAGATTCGACTATCCATTTGATCATATTAGTGCACGCATGTAATTATTCTCGACATGTCCTACCTTGACCTTTCCTTAAGTACTTCATCTTTTTTTGGCAATTATTCTCGACATGTCCTACCTTTTCACAATACCGGCAGGTCTTCCTCTTTTGATCCTTATTCATCAATGACAACTCTTCAGTCTTCCCCTTAGTAGGTTGGTCAATACATTCTATTCAGTGATCCTATTGACCATGTTCTTTAATATTTGGATTGACCTTGATTTCTAGCAAGTGAGCTTGGTATTTTCTACCAAGATTCCCTTATTCAAGAAAATTTTGCTAGTCCTTGATCAACAAATCATAGAAAGTATCAAAGGTAAAATCCTTACCATCTTGCTTGAATGAAATCCAATTGGCACAAAAGGAGAACAAAAAATATAATATGGTGTCTTCAAATTCATTAGAACCAACTCAATGAGCTGTCCATCCTTCTTTGGAAAATCCTTTCCACACTCTCTTGATTTCAATTGTATCTCCTTGATGCGATCCAAATAGTCCTTGATATGATCAAAGGAAAGAGGTTCTAGAGAGAGAAACTCTTTCTCTATCTCCATAACTTCTCCTTCAATTATCATGTCGAACAAAGTCTTTAACTTATTCCAAATGACATCAGGACAGTCAATCCTGCTTGTATGAAAGTGAATCTCTCTTGAAATCTAGGTCATGATAACACAAACAACTTTGTCTATTTTGACATCAATGGTAAACCTGGAATCAGCGTCTGTCGGGTCAACAATAGTAGTCTTTGTGAGTTGACACAATCCTTTTCTCTTCAACAAGGTCTCCATGTATGTCACCCATATTGCATAATTGTGTCCATTAAGAACAATAGGTTCTATATTGGAAGTCATCCTCCTGATCAAAGTTCAAGAAGAGGTACCAGTCAACAAATCATCAGCCCAGATTCAATCAACCCTTGATCCAACTCAAAATGATTTGTAGACAACAAGGATAGGTCAAAACCAACAACTCTGATACCATGTTGGGGAACCTCTTAATATTGAACCATAGAACAAAAAAGATAAAATAGAATGAAACAATATTATAGGAATAAAGGTGGTGTCTAAGGACGCTATCACAATAAGCACAGGGAATTATGATAAGAACATCACAATGCATATTGGGTATGAAATATATCTCAAAATAACACATAAAAGAACCCATAGGGTTGTTCTTTTATAAATTCTAGATATAACAAATTCCTTGGAAGTGAGGAAGATATGGTCCAGAAAGAGGGGTAGTTGGTCCTAACTATTTCCACAAAATCCACAATGTACCATACTTTAGTTGGTTTTTGTATTCATGTTGACCATGGTCGTTCCAACCATCTAGTCGTTTGTTCAACCGATTGTACAGTCACTCTATCGAATTTCCTATTCAACTGTTCCGCTAGTCGCATGTTGTATAACAACTAATTGTCTCCAGAAGATCTAGAGGTGTGATGAACCATCAATACTGTAGGTTCCAACAGAGAATTATTCCAAATAATGATGGAATATATTACAATTTCATCTTGATTCAATAGAGATCTTATTTTTATGATTTTATGTAATGTGATTTTAATTTTTTATGATCATGTAGTTTTAATTTGTTGCTTTGTTTTGATTAGATAATTTTGCATTTATTGTTATATAGTTTATTTCTACAATGTAAGTTTAATTTGTGGATTAGCGATTGAGAAGTTTATTTTACAATTCATGAATTCAATGGATGTGCTTAATGCAATTATGTTATTTTATACCTTGGATTATAAATAGTAACTTGTATTTGGAAAGGATAGCTTTTAGATTTCATTTCTACAATTTACCTTTCTACCAAGTGTGATTTAGTTTTAGAATTTACTTTTCTCGCAAAGTGTAAGTTAGTTTTAGGATTTACTTTTCCTGCACACTGTAAATTAGTTTTAGCATTTACTTTCCAACGTGATGTGAATTTAAATTTATATAAGAGTGATTTAGGATTTCAATTCTGCAATTAGTCTTACCACACATCGATGGGGTTACTTTGGGAGACAATGGAATCATACTCCTGATACCTACATCCAGTGTGAATTTACGTTCTTGTTGTTTGTTTTAATTTCCTACCATGTGATTTACTTTCCTTGCAACTTAGTTTCAGTAGTTGTTTAGATGGCCGGTCCCTTTCCATGATTATGTAACTATTCATACCACTATTTGTAAGTAAGGTTATTGAACTACAACTTCCTAGTAGATAAACCAATGTAAGAGGAGATTGTGGTCTGCACATACAGCGCATGGTAACTTGCAAGTTCCCAAAAAACCCCAGGTTGAGAATTAATGTACATATTTCTTACTTATCCTTTGATAAATTAGAAGGTTAATGAAAATCCCATCAAACATGTCATCTATTATGCCAGTCATGCTTTGGCTAGGCCTAAACTGAAATATTCTCATGCTGAAAATTTAGTTTATGTTGTTGTTTTTGCAGTTCAAAGACTTCAACATTATTTTGTTGCATAAGACCACTATAGTTTCATATCTCAATCCATTCTAGTATGTTTTGACCCGATGAATAATCGGGGGAAAATTCAATAAATGGATTGTGATTTTGTGGGAGTTAAACTTAGAGTTTCAATATGCTAATCCCAAGCAATATATGGTCTTCCCTGAGCTTATTTCATAGTTCCCTAGTGAAGAGTGTGACAATACTGAATATGAATCATTCCCTGATGAGCATATCTTTATCATCTCTTCATCTGATCCTTGGTATGGAGACACTTTGATATATATCCAAACTTTGAAGTGTCCTCAATATTTTTCACGGTACAAGCCACGATGCCTCCAACATAATGCAAAGAAATATATCATCATTGGTGATACTTTGTATCGTCGTGGGGTTGAATCCATTTTACATCATTGATTAAATCATGAAGAAGCTGAGTCCATTTTGAATTACCTTCATAGTGGAGCCTGTGGAGGTCATCTTTATGCTCTTGCGACTGCTCAGAAAATTTTGTGCACCAAATATATTTGGCCGACAATCTTTAAATATTGTATCGAAGCGATTAAAATGGATAATGCTTGTCATATTTTTACTAAGAAGATGTGTGTGCACCCTACTCTATTGTCTCCTGTGATCACTATAGGTCCCTTCACCAAATGGTTGGTCGATTTCATGACCTACAACTCAACTTTAGCCGGGAGCACCATTATAGCATAGTAGTCATTGACTATTTTATGAAATGGGCATAGGCTATGCCTACTCTCCGCAATGAAGGGGAAACTGTAGGTTATTTTGTATTCAATAAAATTATTAAATGTTTTGGTATCCCACATGAACTTGTCATTGACCATGGTCAACATTTTCAAATCATATGTTGACCGAATTGGCCACTATGTTGAGGTTTAAACAAGAACATTCTTCATCTTTTTACCCCCAAACTAATGGTCAATTCAAAGTCGTAAATAAGTCCTTGAAGACCATGCTTCAAAGGATGGTGAAAATTAGTAGTTCCAATTGGCATGTTATTCTATATCCTTCTTTATGGGCTTATCGGATAACTAATAATATTGCTATGGGTTTTTCTCCTTTTCAACTCGTTCATGGAGTTGAAGGAATTCTCCTTATTGAATGTGAAATACCTTCGTTGAAGTTATTTTTTCAGTTTTTACCCGATACTTCAAAGTTGGAGGAGCACTTGTTTCACCTAGAACATCTCGATGAACAATGTTGGGATATCTCCACGACGAATGAAGCACACAAGAAATAGGTTAAGAGTCAATATGATAAATCTTCTTATCCAAGATTTTTCTCGAAAGGAGATATTGTGTTTCTCTATGATCAAGGTAAGGATCCATTAGGGGCAAGTAAGTTTAAATCAATGTGGTTCGGTCTATATATTGTCTCTAAGGTATTGAAGAAATTTTCTTATGAGTTGACCAATTACGAAGGGAATAAGTTGGCTAAGTCTAGAAATGGGATCTATTTGAATAAGTACTATGCTTGATTCATGTACTTTTTCTTGCACATACTTGTACAGTTGTATAGGTTTTTGTTTTAGTATGAGTCTTATGTAGGCTTTTTGTTTGGTTTTTAGATGTCAACTAGGATATTTTTAGGATTCATGGATGGTTCTATTTTCCATACTTGTAATATTGCTTCGGAGGCATGGGTGATTTACTCTCACACCAATCAGTTAGTTGCGTCAGGAGGCACTTTTCTGGGGTTAGCTACCAATAATGTCGCCGAGTATAGTGTTGCAATTGAGTTTCTTCGATATGCCCTGTAATATGACATCTTATCTCTCGAGGTCTATCTCAATTCACAACTAATTGTTTCACATCTTAATGGTGAGTATAGGGTTCATGATCTTGTTCTACTTTGTTAGTTTTTGCACATTCGATTACTTGAGCGACAATTTATTTATATTACTTATAATCACATCCCAAGAAACCAAACCATAATATCTGATTCATAGGCTAACTATATCCTCGATTGGAATTTGTATAATTTATAACACATAAAAAAATAATGTACATAGTATGCATTCTCATAGACAATGTAAATAAGTATGCCAAAACATAACATCTGTATAGATAGATAAAAAGTCTAAAAAATATAAAAAAATATACATAGGAAAAAATATGGATCAAAACATGTCCAAAATGGGCACTATCGGCCTCGTAGTCATACAATCGATAAAATCTACTAAGGGTCACCCAGACCTTAACCCCTACAGAAGTACAGAACCAAAGTGGCCATCTTCCAGAAGTACCGGACCCGGGCTCTTGGTACCCCAACCATTTTCCTCTGTAGTACATATGGCATATCCTTGATCTTGGTATTGGGGAATCCATCTTTCAAACTACTTAAGTTGGTATTGACATTCTCTAATGCCGCATCAACATCAGGACCTTCCCCCTCCCATAGCCTTTGTTGAAAAGAGGGAAGTATTTTCGGTCGAACTAGTCCTACATCTATCATGATTGTAGAGATGTGTTAGTATCCATACAAAAACATGTATTTTGTTTTCAACTTATCAAAAAACACAAAAATGAAATAAACTTGAAAATGTTAAAGATAAGACTTACTAATGGTGCCAAGTGCGCTCCCCGTGGGGGGATACCATATTTGGATTTGGGCTAAAGTACATCCCAGCATAGGGGTAGTCCTCAATCGTTATGATCTGATACTCCCACCAAGTGAAGAAGTCATCGTCGAGAGCTCACTACATTCCCACCCCCGAGTCATATTATAAGTCCTACATCATCCCATGGTGGGCATGAAGAGTGCATGTGGATCTATGGGTACTCGTGGACTAAGTATCGACACTCTCTCTAAGAAAAAACTACATATAATTCTATTGAACCCAAAGTTCCTTGTCTTCCCCTAATGGAACGATGTCAAATAAGCTTTCATATATCCCAATAGTGTGGTACTCGAGTAGAAAATAGTAGGTTCCAAACACATAAATCCATAAAACATGTGCACCTGCAAGACTTGGTGCCCTACCGTTGATCCCGCGATTCACCGAATGGTCATAAGGATAATATTGAGCTCTATGATCTCTATAGCTCGCATTGGGACCTGATATCCCATATTTTGAGTGCCAGGGGTGCAATACATGTATATGTAATCCTCTATGGCCATTCACCCAACACTTCGATATTTGAAGCTCTGTAATTCACACCGGTGTGAAATATTCGTAAGGAATTAGATATCATCCACCTCTATCCATATAGGCTGGACATCAACGATGAAATCCTCATCCTCCAGATCCCAATAACTGATCAAAATATCTAGTAATCGTGCTTGAGCCCGTATGATGTTCATTTCAAAACAATTCTTCATTCTGCATTGGCAGAGTGCTTTGAGGTCCTCGTCGTCTTCCAGGACCAAATTGTATATCTCTTCATGCTCCCTTTCTCTCCATTCAATCACCATGCTTCCAAAATTTGAGAAATTTTATTCCTTTTTGTAAAAAAACAAATTCACGGAAATGTACCCAAGCTACAACTTTAACAATCGTGTCCACGTGACCTATGCCACTAAAGCCTGCATACATCACCATATATAAATAGGGATTCCCTAAAAAATGGGAAAATGGAACTAAAACTTAATAAAAACATGAATTAAATGAAAGAGGAGGATGAGACCTCTTACCTGGCACTAAAAGTTCAGAAAATGGTTGCTCCTAGCTCTCGTAATGGCCTTCGGAAGATGGAGGTTCACCCAAAACATGCCAAGTTTTCAAATTTTACAAATGGAATGGTAAAAATGACTTTTTACCCTATTTGATTTCATTTTTACCATAACCACTTTTATATAGTTGGTATTTTTACTTTGCAAACGAACTAATTGGGTATTGTTTTAGGGTTATACTGGCATATTTTATTTTTAGGGGAGTAATTTATTTTGTGACAACGATATATTTAGCAGGTATAATGTTTCTTAATTGATATTTAGGGTAGGAAATATGGCCAACACCTTAGGGTATTTTTGCATCTTATCCTTTAGTTTCACAACACCTTAGGGTATTTTTGCAAACTTGCAACATTTACCTTTCCTTTAAAAATTATATGGCGCATTTTTTGCAATAGAGACTACCTAACATGGTAAGCCCTAGTTAGAATCCTTATGCCATTTTGATGCCCATGCTGAGTTTTCCCCATAGGATCGAGAGATTTTCTATTTTACCACAACTTTGACAAGAAGCCACATGCCTCTATTTCTCATATATTTCTAGCTATTTCCTAAAGGATCCTTCTTTTATAGAGTTTTCTTTAAGTTTTTCATACTCTTAAAAATTGAAAACATCAATAAGCATTTACTATCCTAGTCTCGACAAAAATCCACAGGACGGTAAAATGGAGTTTTCTTTAAGTTTTTCAGGCTCCTTAAATGTGAAAATATCGATGAGCACTAAATAACCCAAGCTCGACAAAATCCACGAGATGGTATCCATTTTTGGTTTAGGTTGTAAATGCATTACATATTTCCCACTTGCACTCCTAATATTTATGTTGGCTTCTAGATTTCAACTATTTGTTAAGCCCTCATCTCTTATCTAACTATCTCTAAGCTATGCATCATTTTTCCTTTACAAATTCACACCCATTTACCAAGAAGAAATATACGCCAAGTGCCACTATCATTCTCATGTTCCTTGCATTATGTGTAGATACATTCTACCATGTGCTTGGAACTAGTTCGTTTTCCCTCGACACACGTTTCTTCCCATGTATCATAGCATTCTTTTATTCCTTTTCAGGATTTAATAACATAAAAAAGACAAAAAAATCAAATATTCTATAAATACAGATGGGAAAGAATCTTGTTCTGATTTCTGTATGGTAGAAATTTGTGTCACCCTTGAAAAAATACACTGCCTTGAGTCATTGTCTCTGTAGTTTGGATTCTAGTATGGATTTAGGAAGTTGAGCTCTCTGTATGGTAGAAATTTGTGTCGCCCTTGAAAAAATACACTACCTTGAGTCATTGTCTCTATAGTTTGGATTCTAGTATGGATTTAGGAAGTTGAGCTCATTTATTTTTTATCTCCACCGATTGGTTAATATTCCAGTCCTTATGGATCAATCTTTAATGTCTCACACATCACTGACTTATATCATGTCACTTCTTGAGTCAATGTTGTCTTGGTCACTTATTTTGTTGTGCTTATTTTCAAGGGAATTCTTTTCCCGAGTCATCCAATATTTAGAAATTTTGAATTTAATTTTTCAACCTTCCCATTTCAAGTATGTCTCATACTAATTAGTTTGTTCCATCAAATCCTTTTCCTCCTGCTCCTATCTCGTGTTAGATGATAGGCGATGCTCTAATCCAATCCTTTGGCAACAATTCGCGTCCCATTGACTGCAAAACATATATTATTGGATTGCGATATAGATTCCTTTTAGTACCTTGGAGCTTGCATTTATCAGTGGCAATTTTCCTCTCTAACAATTGTGGGAATGCATCAATACCCCCTGATTGTTAGAATCTACAGGTGTTCAACACCAAGACATCTATTCCAATCCTTTGGCAACAATTCGCGTCCCATTGACTGCAAAACATATATTCTTGGATTGCGATATAGATTCCTTTTAGTACCTTGGAGCTTGCATTTATCAGTGGCAATTTTCCTCTCTAACAATTGTGGGAATGCATCAATACCCCCTGATTGTTAGAATCTACAGGTGTTCAACACCAAGACATCTATTCACACTTTTTACTAGGTGCTTTTCCTCTCATTATCATTATTGGTGAGTTGGATCACATGTGTTAACAATATACATCAATGATCGATAATCACATGGTGTCTTACTACATTCAACTTCAAGACATATATTCAAATAGTTCAGACTTGTACTAGTGTCAGTTGGTTTGAAGAACTCAAGTCCCTATATTGCATCATATCATTATGTTATGGATCAAGTTGCGTTGGATTTCCATTCATACTTTTGGAACTGATTATTATGTATATTTCTCTATACGGTCTTATTTCCATATATCTTCATTTGATTCTGAGATGCAAATCCACTTTGTATTTTTGTGGCTATAATCTTCCCTTTTAGACATAGATCTACTTTGTATTTTCATGGCTATACTCTATTTTTGGACATGGATCCACTTTGTATTTTTTGTGGCCATGATCACTACTTCTATATACTTCATGGACCTAAAGTGTGCTTGATATAACAGTTATGCTTTTTTTCACTCTTGAGAATGGGTATGCCCACATTGTGAAGAGAATTTATGACTTGATCTGTTGCAGGTACCACCTATGGCTTATTTCTGGGGAAATTATGTCTAAGTTATTTATACACTCACTAATGAAAGAATTATAATGTATTTTTTCCATCGTCCACCCCTTTGAACTCACACAATAGTGGGCATATATTATAGATAAATTTGTCACACTTCTCCCATAGATGCTATGATGGTTGATCTTATCCATTTACCTCTTTTGCAAACTCCCTTTTCCTTTGGTCAGCTATGAACATCAATCATTCTTGAGCAAACCTCTTTCAAAATTTTCATTTCCAAGATGTATGCGGCCTACATGTATCTAGCCGACATCCACATGACCTACCTTTGGATATAACACATGCATGTATGTTCAAGGGTAAAAAATAAAATAAAAGTTACTTTACGGGAAAAGATTCAATTTTTTCCATTCCTAATTGTCCCAATCCTGTAAGTCATAACTTCCCTAACTGCCTCCCCATCAATATAAAAGAGGCATAGGAGAAGGAAATTAAGGACCCATGTAATGGAGAGTATCCTCATGATTTTGGATTACATTCAGATCTAAAATCCCCCAAAATCCCCTTTCCTCTATTTGAAACCAGTTTTTCAGCCATTGTTGAGAATCATTTTAATGCTAAAGGATTGAAGTGACCCTTTTGAACATATCTCTCATAGTGAATTGAATTGAGTGTGTGAAAGGACTGGGTGGAAGGATTCCAATCTCATTTCCAAAATGGTGCTACAATGAGATTTATGTGAAATCTACTTGTAACTTATTCTTCATTTTATAAAAGAACTCCCTTTTTCGTCCAATTTGAGAATTTTAATTCTAGTTTTCATTATTGAGTTTGGATGATTTATTCAACAATTTGTTTATGAATTATATATTTTGCAGTAGTAACTAATTTCCTTTCAATCGTTTCTCATTTTTTCAGGTTAAATCTTGAAGAAGTTGGTGAGAAGATTGGAGCAGCATCAGCCTAGGGATTCTACACCAA
The DNA here is from genome assembly GCA_027924585.1 of Larix kaempferi. NCBI lineage: Eukaryota > Viridiplantae > Streptophyta > Pinopsida > Pinales > Pinaceae > Larix > Larix kaempferi. The sequence goes on from BSBM01000997.1 coordinate 3,493,212, forward strand.
CTGATTGGATTTCGGGTAAGTTACAATTTTAACCTTTATTTGTAAATTTCAAGAGAGTTTGCTTGCAAAGGGTTCAAATCTGTTTTGTCTGAATATTCGAGTTTTATTTTGGGTATCACTTTATGGTGGTTTATCCCAAAGACCACTGGGGTAGTTTAAATTCCCGAAACACTCTCTATAGTCGATATGATTACTTGAATATTGTTAAATACAAACATAGTAATTCCATGTATAGTATGTGCATGATTGGTTATGCTTTGGGAAAGTTTAATAAGAAGAACCTTCTATATTTTTTTGGTCCTCCACGCACTCATCGGAACATTGCATGGTTCATAAATAGTTGTAGGTGCTCATTGTTCAATGCAAATTGTTCATTTGAGCAACACTCTAGTGACAAAGAGTTCTTTATGAAAAAGAAAGCATCTAGATTTGTTGTTGTGCATGAAATATGTAGTTTGTCTCTTCGTGATGTGTTGTTAATAAACTATAACTTTCATAGACCACCAAATGCTTGTCAAAAATGGATTGCTTTGGGACTATCTTCAGTCATCCCCTTCGGGCATAAAAAAAAGAGCATTGAATAATTGTATTTTTGGATTTTCAATGGAATTAATGTTAATGTATTGCTTAATTCCATAGTTGTTTTATAAAGTTGTCGATTGCATGTGTACTATTTGACACAAATTTCCATGCTTCTAATAAATTTTTAGTATAATGTTTCAGCATACTAAATGCATTTTGTTTACTAATATCATCAATTTAATGTTCACAATTTTTGTGACCATGATTCAGACAATGATAAACTTGTCTACCATCTACTGTTGCACCCTATTACAATGTCAAATCAAGAGAAGGTTGCTAAATGAGTAGATATCACATAGGAATCATACAAAGCATGGTTGAATCATCCACCTATTCAATTCCCACTATGTGTCAAGTCACCAATTCAGAAAATATATAGTAAAACTAGTTCTTCATGGGTTGGGGATGAAAGGAATGATATAGAGGTTGGTATGGATAATTTATTATGGGATACCCATGCCATGGATGTATTTTTTTTAAATGTATTCCAACAAGATGAGATCTAGAACGATGCTAATATTGTTGATGTCATCTTTGAAAGCCTAAAATATAATTCCATCACCCCTCTCTTTGGGCATGGATCAAGTTATACCCAGTTGGGGGAAACAATGTTTTTGTACAAATTGAAATCAATGTATGGTATGTGAGACACATGTTTCTCAACACTACCGAGGTAAGTAACCATAAATTCCCCATTAAATCATCAATGAAAAGAGATTTGTTGCATGCTTAATGATAATGTAGATTTATATTTCCCACTAATTGTAGGTTACTCAAAGAAAAGGTACTTCCAAGTGATAACGTACTCCCACACAACTACAAAGAGGAAAAGAAACTGTTGAAAAGGTTGTATCTTGAGTACATATCATATCATGTTTGTTTGAATTATTGTATTTTATATAGAGGTGAATACGTGGGATATGTCCTAAACGTGGGAATGACATGTACTAGAGATTAAAAAAGGGTAAGGCACATGGTCCTCCTCATAATATATTGAGGCGCGTGCCTATAATTCCAAGGATTCAAAGGCTTTTTCATTACAAATAATTAGCCATGTTGAAGTGGTGGAATTATTCACACATAACTGAGTCAAGAGTTAGGTGGATTAATGCATATTCACTAGCCATGAAGGATATATATTATACATGGCCTAATAAATTCAAGGATGAAGTGGTCTAATTTTTTTTTTACGTTCAATGATCCTGAATTTTTTGACACTTATGTTGAGAAAATGCCCATTGGTATGAAAAGTAACATTATGTTTTATGAGCTTCCATATTGGGAGCATCTTAAGATTTCTCGCTTTCTATATCACATGCATATATTACAAAATGTTTCATCTTCTTTATGGAGTAATATATTATTGGAAAAAATGACACATTGGTTACTAGGAGAGATATTATTTATCTGAATATTAAAAAGAAACATTGGGCATGAAAAGAAAGAAGAGGAGAGGCTAGAACCTATTGGTATTTTAAATAGGGTGATGTCCCATGGATTTTGAAGAAATATGATATTTCTTTGGTAAAGGATGTTGTATTGACTGTTAAGGCACCTTCATTATATGGGTCGACTCTATGACACTTCTTCATAGTAGAAGAAGAATTATCGGGGTTGAAATCACATGACCATCTAAACCTTATAAGGGTATGTATGTCAATTACATGCTTCTTTTTCTGTAGTGCAGGTTATAATATGTTATGCATTCATAGTTTTATGCCAATTAATTTCTTACATGTTTATTTTGTAGTGTCATTATCCTTTTATTGTGTGTGGTTGTGTGAACCATGACTCCTAGGATATACAATGATCCACGTCTAAATTATCTTCATTTATATGTTGGATTACGTCAAAGGATATTCACATGGATAGCATTCCACAATGGAGTCGAGAGATCATTGAGATTGTTTATTTGTTTGAGAAGGAACTTCCCACAAGTTTCATGGAATTATAGGTCCATCTTCTAACTCACCTAGCAAATGAAGTTCAATTAGTTGGGTTTATCTCATGTCATTGGATTTTCTTCTTGGAGAGGTACATGAAAAATTTGAAGGGGTTTGTTAGACAAAGGGAAAAAACTGAGGAGTCTATGGCGGATGGGTACATAGTATATGAGTCATTCTATTACGTTAGTGAATACATCAAGCAAATTGATTACACACCAGGAAAAGTGATTAGGGACAATGAATGAGATGAGGACAAAATGGAAGGGTAACTACACCGGATGAACATAAAAAGGTGCATGATAAAGAGTAATCCGCTTATCTTTTGTCAATTTTATACAAAGTAATTTTTTACATTAAAATTGATAACATATATTTGATAGCATGCTAATCATTTTAATTTCATGAATACAATAATGAATGCAGAAATCGATTCCCTCAATAAATTTGGTCTTTACAATGCGAAGGAAATGCAACCATGGGTCACAATGTATGAAGAGAAGAGAAGGAAATGGGATAGTGGCAGAAAAGAATTCAGACAATTGAATGGTAGAAGTATCCCTTATCCTGATAATTAAAAAAAAATCCAATGATCTATCCCAAAAGTTGGGTGGCTAACCAGATCAAAGAGAAATATGGCACGTCCAGTTGTTACCCACGTGGTGAAGAGGATGCACTAAACATAGGGATTGGGTGCAACAAATATATAATAATATCTCTATGTACATTGTTAATTTCATAACTCATGTTTTAATTATAACATGTATTATGTTTTTATTAATTCTTGACTTACTAAACATATGACAACATCCATTCTACACATTTTCTTATTTGCATTTGTTCCCATATATATGGACATATGGAGATCATTTTCACACTAAGGATACTGATGATGGGTGTGTCACATATGACTGTGGAATGGAGGTCTCGACCAATTTATTCATGCTAGTCATCATGATCAAAAACATAACAGAGGGGAAGGCAGGTTACATTGGAAAGATACAAGACATCATGCAAGTGGACTTCACATATTTCCAATGTGTTATTTTTAGGTGCAAGTGATGAGATACTTTTGACCGGAATAATATAAAGGAAGATCGTGATAGTTGTATAATATGTATCAACTCTAAAAATATGTGGAATAAAAAGAAGGAACCTTATGTTTACGCAAAACATTGCAACCAAGTGTTCTTTTACCCATATGTGTTGGATAGGGATTGGTGGTTTGTACTAAGACACTATCTAAAATCAAAACATCTTTTTGAGAACAACAATGTTATCCTGCCAAGTGAGTAAGATAATAAGAGTTATGGAAACAAATAGTGATATGCACATGTTTTATTTCGACATTTATTTTATGGTTGTGGAATTTTATTATGGGTATCTATTATCTATATTTAACGAATTTTGTTTTTTCTTCATTTTATGATGTTGGATATAAAAAAATTAACTAGCGTTTACAACCATCCAAGCTAGACATATCTACATGACAAGCACATTACCCCTAGGCATCAAAGTCTTTATGGAGATCAACCTTTGGGGAAAATGGAAGTAAGGTTGGAAACTTTTTAAATTTGGTTTGTATTCATATGTGTATAACTATATCTTAACGAAGTTTCCAAATACAATGAAATTTATATTTGAAATATTGGGTAACCTTTCTAGAAATTCCTATATTGTGTATAATAATATCTTTGATATTCCTATATTTTGTATAACAATATATTTCCTCAAGAACTTTGTAATTGTGAGTAATAATTTTATTTGTGGTTGGATCCAATCTTGGGTGTTCATGCATTTATTTTATGTATTAGATGTAAAATTATGATTAATGATTTTTTAGTGTGTTGTCATGTCCCCAAATTTTGCTATGGTCCATGGGGTAATTTTGGCCTAAGTCACCTAGGCAATGATTATTTAATTAATGAGCAAGTATGGAAACTACCTTATGGAAGATGCCTAATGTTGTACTTGGGAATTAAATAGACAAGGTGGCCCCCCATTTAGTTATTAACCCCATGACTAAGTCTAAGTGATTAATTAAATGAGAATTTAATTAATGGGGAAATTTTGAGGCAATTACTATAGTGGTTAATAAATTCTGAATTAATTAATTAAATTCTGAAGTCTGAATTAATTCTGAAAATTGTAATACTTTAATAATAAATGTTGCTAATAAATATTAGCAAGTGGTGATGATGTTCTTAGTAAATTCGAACTGGTGTCAAGAGGATCAATTTTGCCATAGTGGCAAATCTCAGGAAAGGCAAGGAATCTAATAGAGGAAAGAAGACAAGGTAAACAAAATGGAAACTGACAAAAGCAAACAGAAAACTGGCAAAAGCAGAAAAGAGGAAACTAAAGAAAGTGTAAAGATTCATAAAAGCTTTCAGAAATAAAATAGCAACAACCAGAAAAAGCTTCCTAAAGCGCACTTTCCAAATTCAGTGAAGGGAGGAAAAGGAAAGAAAGTTTTCAAAGCCAAGAGTTGCTATTCTCCTCAAGAAATGCGCCCTCATGGCTTTGGAGTAGGATGGGCAAGTGGTTAACCTACTCTCACAGGTCACCAAGCCAAGAAATTGCTCAGCAGGTCATCATGAAGTTTATAAAAGAATCCAACCAACTCCATTTGACAACTTTTGATCATTATTAGAAATTGTGAATGAGAGCTCTCATCCCTCTAGTTGAGTGTTGTGCCTCAACAAGTTATGCTTGGGAAATGTGCCCCAAGGCCATGTGAGTTTCCAGTAAGTGTTATGCAGGTCCACATCAAGATGCTACAGACATTATCAATCAATTCCATCTTTCATTGAAGATCTCCAGTCCATTGGAAGAGAAGGTCTCTCATACAATGAAATTCTAGCTAGTTTTGGAGAAGGTTCACCAGCAGAAGAAGATAGTTAAGGAGGAGAGTGTCAGGACTTCCCGTGAGCTCCAGAAGTCATTATCAGTGGATATCAGAGGCTTCCATGTCCTTAGGTCGAATTCAGATTTGATATTCCATCCCTCTCTCATTGCTCTAGCTTGCAGCCAAATCTAGAGGTGTTTCCACTGGTGGAGACAACTAGTTGAAGGAGGGCGCACCAGTGAAGTTCTACAGTAGTAGTTGCAGCCAGATCATTCCTTTGATATGAAGAGAGCCTGATCAGAACATCATAACAGATTTACTGTAACAAATCTCTCTCTCTCTCTCTCTTCATATTCTCCATCAATGTACTACAATTTCTAGCCTGAAAGGCAATTTGTTTTGAGAAGAAAGCCACTATAATAAAAGAATGGTTATGTTATGTTAAATTCGATGTGTCACTATTATTATCAATATATCATAGCTTCATAACAACTCAGAACATAGTACTTATTTAATGGAAGTCATTAATTCAGTTAAAATCCAAGACTAGCTCATTGGAAGGATTTTCTAGACTAGTTTTACTGAATTTACTGTAGAATGCACTCAGAGCAACCATTTGACTTCTCGTCTATTGAATTAGGTTAATAATTTGATATATTATCCATATTAGTCCTTAAAATCAAAATTTGGAAGCCTTTCGACCCTGTTTGGAAAGTTAAGAAAAATACTAGCTCAATAATCCCGGGAGAGCCAAAAAACCTTAATTCTTCCCAAACTCTCCCAAGTCTACAAAAACACCTTCCTGAACATAACCAGAACTCATTGGATTGATATAAACTGTGTCATTAACTCCCATAACCCTCACCTGTCTAGTATGCATATGCCAGCTACCCAGGAAGCCTTGAAGTAGGCAATAGACTAGCTCTATTGTGAAAAGTGAAAGGTATTGGTACATGGTGCATAAGACATCACCGATATAAACCTTTTGACCCGATGCTTCACCTAACCTCATACATTTTCCAGAATTAAATATTCATCCCACCATCCTCATTCCTTACCTCAGTACTCCTCACTTACCTTATACACTGTTCAAAGGAATTTACAGAAATTTTAATATTAAAATTTATAATAAAAAATTGAAGTTGAGTTAATATCTTGGTTGAATCTTCCCAAGGATATTACATGTGTAATGGAAGTAGATTGTATATTGAATGCATTTATTGTGTATTGAATGTAAAGAAACATATTTTTAATGTGAATAATAATGAATATGAGTAATCTATCATGTTATATAGCATTACAATATTTACATATTGTATGTTACTACAATACATATGTTATTTTAATTTGAAATTCAAAGTCCATGTTTATGTAACAAATTTGAATTAAAAAAAAAAAAACTTATCATTAATAACAATTATCTCATCCATACTTCATGTGTTTTATGTCATCTCTCATTTTATGTGGCTATGATTTTAATAACACTTATTTAACCTATGTATAATGTATTATGTGCCATCTCTATTTTATGTGGTTACTTTGAATTTAAGATTGGAGTAGCCAAACATGTGTTATGCAATGCATAAACTATACCAAATTCAACTATTTTTTTAATGAAACGATGCAATATATTATACATATTCATAAGTGATGAATTTGTAAGCACATAGAAACCTATTCTACTACAAATATGTCATTTAAAAAGAAATATTATTATTTTTCTTTTTATTTATTTATTTACTTTCTTGTGACATTACTCATTAAGGTTGTTAATTTTTTTTCTTGTAACTATTGCATTCATCATCCATCTAAATCTTTTATATGTTACACTCATCATAACAAGATCTTGCACACTAACATATGACATAGTACTAATAGGGTAAAGTTAAATAAATGCTTAAATATATTTACAATTATAAATTTTTAAATATTAAATAAATGTTACTGTATTTATTGAAATATATTTAAATGTTTTTATTTTCTGTTATATTTTTAATGTTATGTTAAGTACAGTTCAAGAGTATTAATTAAAATTTAATAGTTAAGATAATAATGGAATGTTAATGTTGTAGTGTGACCTTTGATAGTTCAACTCTTCACTAATTTTTAATATAAAATTGGAATTAGAATAATAGCATCCAATGATTCCTCTCCTCGTCAGGATCCGACTGAGATACACACGGGTAAGTCACCTATCCAGCATCCATCCATTCTAGCTGATCCATTTGTATTGGGGGGGGGCTGCCATGGGTCTCCTCCTCGACAGGTTGACCACCTACATCGGCCTGTTATGGGTAATGTCACGCCCTCTATTGATTATACCTCACACTCTTCATGCTCCGAGGGCAAGCACATTCGATATGCTCTTCGCAGTAGGGAGATTACTGCAGACGGATCGGGGGGCAAGGGACTACCTGAGTTGGCCACTAGTGTTGAGGGGAAAGGACGGGGACGTAAATCCCATATGACTAAAGCTAAAGAACGGGCGAAGGTGGATTTAGTGATGGGTACGCAATCGTCTATTGAGTGGGCACTTAGAGCAGTGATAGCCCAGGATGGGGATTGTTTATGAAGATTATGTCCTTCAATTGTCGTGGGTTGGCGAGCCCACTTAAAAAATATTCGCTTCGTAGGTTGGTTGACCTTAATCAACCGGACATTATTTTGCTGCAAGAAACTTTGGGTGGCTGTGAGGATGTTGTTCGTACACTTGAAGCTTTGCTCCCTGGCTGGAAGTTTGTAGGTGTGGACGCCAGAGGGCGCTCTGGAGGGCTGGCTTCGGGGTGGAAGGTATCGAGCTGCAGATGTGATGGTACTTGGGGGATATCCTCTGGTCTTGGTTTGGAAGTTTGGGATGCTGAGACACGTCGGAGGATCACGGTACTCAATATTTATGGGCCCTACCTTAATAGGATGGGATTCTGGGACCACTTGTTAGAGATGGAGATATTTGATGGCAGGGAAGTGATATTGGGTGGGGACTTCAACCTCACTCTGGGGTCTTCTGAAGTTTGGGGGCCTCGGGCTGTTCCGGATTCCTTAGCCAACCATTTCATCAACGCATTTGTCAGAAAGGATCTCCTTGATATCATACCATCCCAGCTTTCTCCCACTTGGAGGAATAGGAGAGCTGGGGTTCATAGAGTAGCTAAATGACTGGATAGGTTTCTGGTGGCCGAAGGGTTGGCACATGGGGTCGATCTTGTCAGACAGTGGGTAGGGTCTGGTGGCATTTCTGACCATTGCCCCATTTTCCTGGAGATAAGAGGTAGCGGGAAAAAACCACCCAGTCCCTTCAAATTCAATCCTAGCTGGCTGAAGGAGGAGACATTCATTAAACTGGTTCAGGAGCTATGGGTTCATCGTCCACTTGACAATCAGTCTCCTGCTGGTGCTCACTTTCATTACAATCTGAAAAGAATTAAAGAGGCCACTAATACATGGGCACATGACAAACGGGTGATTGATGATCAGAAATTACAAGAAGCTGAGTTTAACATTGCCAGGATACATAATAGTCTGGGCATGGGATACCTGGATGATTTGCAGAAAGCTGAATTGTTGGAGTGGGAGAAACGCAGGAATATGATACTGTGTGAGCGTGAAGAGCTGTGGAGGATGAAAAGCAGGGCGGTTTGGCTACAGTGCGGTGATGAGAATACCAAATTTTTTCAATCTTACGCGAAGGGGAGAAAATTCAAAAACTCTATCTGGGAACTCACATCTGACACTGGGGAACAGGTATCCAGCTTTGATGGATTAGCAGCGTTGGGAGTTCGACATTTTGGAGATCAATTCATGGCTCCACCTGGAATCTCCATTGCTGAGGTTATTCGCGTGACTCAGCTTTTTCCCAGCTTTGTGGGGGAGGCAGATAACAGTATGTTGATGGAGGAGGTGTCGCTGGATGAGCTCTCGACGGTGATGAAATCATTAAATAAAGATAGCAGCCCGGGTCCTGATGGATGGCCTATAGAATTCTTCTTAGGATTTTATGATTTCTTCGGGGAGGAGATCTTGCAAGTGGTGGAAGAATCGCGCAAGGCTGGGTTTATCCATGGTCCCTTCAACTCCACGTTTTTAACTCTGATTCCTAAGACTGACAAGCCTGTCAACTTTGCAGAATTCAGACCAATCTCTCTCTGTAACTGCATATATAAGATCATAGCGAAGGTAATGGCACGCAGACTCAAGAAGATTTTATCTAAGAACATTTCTGGTGAGCAATTTGGCTTCTTGGAAGGACGCCAAATTCATGAGGCAATTGGAGTTGCACAGGAAGGATTACACACGCTCAAGGTGCAGAAGCAGAAGGGAGCGGTGATCAAGATAGATCTCTCCAAAGCGTTTGACAGGGTCAGCTGGCTTTATATCCGGTTGCTTCTTACTCACCTGGGGTTCTGCTATGATTTTATCAGATGGATTATGGCCTGCCTCACCACGGTAGATTTCGCTGTTCTAATTAATGGATCTGCTAGCCCATTCTTCCAGGCTGGGAGGGGCCTTCGACAGGGATGCCCCCTGTCTCCACTGTTGTTTCTCCTCGTCGCTGAAGGACTTAGCCATTTTATGCTGAACGCCAAAGCTGAAGGTGCCTTTAGAGGCATATCTATCTCGCAGGTACTGTACATTACACATCTCCTTTTTGTTGATGACATCCTGATTTTCTGTGATGGCACGAGCCAGGATATTGACAAGGTGGTTGAAGGACTCCACTTAATACAAGCTGCAGCGGGTATGTTAGTCAATATCGACAAATCAACTATCACTTGCTCGCATTTATCCGAGCCGGAGATTCTTAACATGGTGAACAAACTACCATACCAGACCTTGGCTTTAGATGATGGATTACAGTATCTTGGCTTCCATCTGAAACCGAATGCTTATTTGAAAACAGATTGGAGATGGCTAATAGCAAAATTAGAACAGCGTCTCAATGGTTGGAGTCATAAATGGCTCTCTCGGGCAGGGAGGCTGGTTCTGATAAAATCAGTACTGGAAGCAATTCCAGTATATTGGCTGTCACTTGCTTGGATTCCCACTGGAGTTCTGGAACAGATCAGGAGACTGTGTTTTGCCTTTCTTTGGAAGGGTTCGAGGGAGCATCGGGCTTTGGTGTGGGTACGCTGGGAGAAGATTGCGGTACCGAAGGCTCTGGGAGGATGGGGTTTAAAGAATATATTCATGTTTGCTAAAGCCTTGGGGGCCAAAGTGTCGTGGCAATTAATTCATACACAGAGTCTCTGGACAAGAGTGGTCTATCATAAATATATTGCCCCTTTAACACTGCTCGAATGGATCAGGCTGAGAAACAAGTCAAGGACAAACTGCTCTGTGGTGTGGAAAGCTGTGGTGCAGCATTTCACTTTAGTCGGATCGGGCTTAGTATGGAAGATTGGCGACGGGAGACTTCTTCGGATAGGGATGGACCCATGGGTTGGTTGCAGGGGTGGACATGTACTTTCTTTGGATCTGAGGTCCTTATTGGCAACTAGAGGATGTAAACATCTGAATGACTTAGCGGATCAGGGTGCTTCTACTCTAGGGCAACAGGGGTGGTATTCTGCACGACAACTTGGGATCTCGGCTGAACTGCAGGTGGAATGGGAGGATTATATACGCCGGTTAAGAATTACACATATTAGATTGACCAATAGGACTGATGTACTTATATGGGCGCACCATCCATCCAGTGTATATTCACCAAAACATGGATACATCCAGCTAAATGTGGAAACCCATAACAGGGATTTGGTGTGGTGGTGGAAATTATTGTGGAAATTGAGATGTCCGGGTAAAGCTAAATTACTATTCTGGGCGATCCTGGAAAATAAGGCCCCTACATGGGACATTCTGCAAAAACGTTTTCTACAGGGTCCGGGGATCTGTCCACTTTGTAAGGTTGCTGAAGAGAATCTGGCCCATATTTTCATTCACTGTCAATTCTCACAGAATGTTTGGTCTGAGATCAGCAAGATCTTGGATAATAAGGTGAGGTGGCGGGGTACATGTGTGCTGGAAGCATTCCAGTTATGGTGGACTGCTCAATTTACATCCCCGCTCCGAGCTCTCCCGTGTATATACACATGGGGCATATGGCTTGCCCGCAATAAGATGATATTCCAGGACTGCCGGGTACCTATGGAGGCTGTAGTGGCACAGATGGTGGCGATCACTCTTCATTATGTGGCCCCTGTACCAGTGAGCAGAACACGACCTGTGTGAGTAGAACAGATTGATCTATCCATGCCATGGGATTTTTTCGACGGTGCCTCAAACCAACAATCAGTTTGTGGAGGGGGGGAGTACTTTACAAATCCGAGGCACATTATTTCCATCTGGTGGCTGGACTGGGAAGAGGAACTAATAACTTCGCAGAACTCATGTCGCTAAAATTGTTGATGTTATTTGCCCTGGAACAAGGATGCTTGTCCCTTCAGATCTTTGGTGACTCCTTGATAATCATCAACTGGGCTAAGGAGATTACTCGGTGTCATGTGATGGATCTTTTACCTATCCTGGAAGAGGTGAACCGGATAAAATTATCTTTCAATCACATCACATTTACTCATATATACAGAGAACGGAATATGCTGGCAGACCAGCTATCCAAAGAGGCTACACAGCAGGATTTAGCTATTGGTACATGGAAGATAACCATTCACACACCGGAGGGCAACTTCAGCTATCAACACAGACCTTTTGTATGAGGATCAGGAGGCTCTGCTACGATATACTAAGCATATAATCGATGGGGGAGATAAACTCCTCTCCAGATGGGCGACGGTTTTCTGTATTGTGGACCGGACTAGCACTGGACTCGTCCTGTCAGCCGAGAACCACAGGTCGTAGTGGAATCAGTATGACATCAGAGCGTGCTGTGGAAGCATAATCTCCGGCGAGCAGGCACATATTGAGAAATTTATAGATAAAGGCTGTGACAGCCATACACCAGAAATATGTAGTGCAAGATTAAGTTCAACTGTGTAATTGGTTAACAGTGAAAGTTTACAGTTACAGGCTGGGACAGCCTTTATTTGAATGCAGATGGATATTTTTGTAACAGGAAATAGACAACAGCTGATCAAAAATGATCATGACATTGAGGAGGTAGATTGAATTTTGAAGTAACAAATTTGAGTTGTAATCTGTGACAATGTAGGGATCTTAGTGATCTTATTACATGTGCTGAATGTAATTTTGTTCAATTTTGAAATAAAATTACGAATTTTTCCAAGGGAAAAAAAAATAGCATCCAATGATAATTCATAATATTTGTAACTTTACCATGACAAGACAATGGCCACATTATTTATCTTTCAACTCATATGTTTTTATACAAAGAGAATAATTTTGGAGAGAAATATAAAGTAAATAATGACACACAAAAACATGGACATCATTTTAAACAAATTTGTTATTATTGTTCCACATAATATTTTGAATGAACATTAAAGTCACACTTAATCAACCTTAAAAAATTCATACATTTAATCCATAAACCCAAGATAACGTATTATTTAAAATTGATCTAAATTTTAGTAATACTAGATTTTTTAGTTATATATTTGACTATTCCTTGTCATTTATAGTTATACCAATTTTTATATATTGATTATATCATTTAGGTAGTCAAACACATTAACATAGGCATCTACTTTATACATTCATTGAGTAGGTACTTCAAACTATATGTGTAAATCAAGAAATATATGTTTTTTCAAATTTCTATTATTTCTTATATGTTAAATAAGCCATCCTTAATTTGTGCTTATATTCATACTCTTTATTTTTAAATAAAATTAATTTAGTATATAAATTCATTAAACTAGTTTTATTATAAATAAAAAAATGCTGAAATAAGCTATTAATATAGTAAAAGCTTACCTTAACCAATTAGCCATCTAAATAAATCAATTAAAAATGCATTTCTAAAGCAAATAGTTATATAGTTAAATTTATTATTGTATAATGACATTAAATGACTTTAACTAGAGTCAAACATGATATTGCATCTCTAATTTAGATAATTGACACACAACCATTTTATAAATCAAACAATATCAACATGACATGAGAAGACATAAATAGAAATGAACGATATCAACATGATCTACATCAACGTGATATGAAAAATGCATAGTATATATGAAAAATAATATAAAAATCATAATATATGTCAAATATACATTTGAAGTCAAATATAAAAGTTGGATATATACACGTGTTCAATAAATTCTATGAGCTAGCAGATCCACCACTGAATCCATAGCATTAGTACCTCCGCCAACAGAGACTGGGGCATCATACCTCCTCTAGCAGAGCTAGGGAATCAGTACGTCCACTAGATAAAAATGTAGAATGAAGCAGATCATATATCCCTCTATGAAGGTCTAGATGACCCAATGCGACCATCATATATATAACATTGTGCAATTTCGAAGGAGATGGTGATGGGTCAAGTAGGTGAGAAGAATATGGTGAAAGGCCTACTTTGTGAGGAGGAGAGGGTGTTTGATCGGCTTGTGGAAAAGGATATGGTGATCGATTGGATCAATGAGAAGGAAAGGGTGTTCGATTGACCTATGGAGTAGGAGATAGTGGTGGGTCGACTTGGTGAGGAGGAGAGGGTGGTTGATCGACCTTTGGAGGAGGAGATGGTGGAGGATATGGTGGTCAATCAGATCCATGAGGATGACAAGGAGGTGGTGGTGGTTGGTATGTTCCAAGGGGAGGATGAGGTGGCAGAGGATCACCACCCATATCATATGAATCAAAAGAAGGCTAAGTAATCCTTCACCTCTCTAGAAGGATGACCACACCAACAATATAATGTATTAACGATGCCATATCAAAAAAAAGGGTCCTCCATATATATAAGAGGTTTGGGTCCCATAGGATCTGGTTAACCCATATATGTCGCTCTCCTTGTTGATCCAACAATCCACATAACCAATACCCCAGCTCCTAGTGGAATCTACAATCTGACCTGCATTGCAGTTCGGGTCTCTGTAATTAATGCACTTAATCATAACCATCCATCTCCTCATCACGTTGGGTAGGCCCCTACCCAAATTAAGTTCCAATCTTTGCAAAATAATATAGAACAATAATTAGACAATTTAATTAAACAATTTAAAGAAAATGTTAGAATAAAGTACTTATGCATTAAATAAGACAATAAAATGCAACTATATTAATCAAAACATAACACTAATATTACCTATGTAATTTGGTGGCTCATCCTAGGTAAATAAGATGTTCAATCATCCTCTCCAATCCATTCATGCATATGGGTACGCTTCAAGATCCATGGTGTGATCATCCTAACTAGAAAGCAAATCCAATGTCTCTGGAGTGATCCTACCTAGGAACTCAAAATAGAACCTCTTGGGAAACATCTACCCCCACATCATGTGAATATGCACCTCGCTCATCATCCTAGGAGGGTGGTCATCGAATGATGGATGAGTGACTAGAAACCTCTCAAAAAATAAGAAAAAAAACTCTAAAGAAAATAGGAAGCATGTCCTCCCATCAAACATAGCGTGAAAACAATCTAGAGAAAAACAAAACTATCACAAATAAATGGAAAACCACATAATACATCTAGGAATCTGCACCAAAGAATCTACATAATATAATAGGGGGAAACTAATGCATTTCCTATTAGACATGTACTGGGCCAATGTCATGACCAAAAGCAAGAGGCACCTAACCTCCTCTGCACCAAATGAATTTATCTGCAACTGGACACTAGCTACTTGGAAGTCACCAAGGGTAGTGGCATCCTCATTGGCATATCTGTAAATGTATTCCATTTGAGTGTCTGCTACAATGTCAAGCAAGACATAGGGGAAATGGAGAAAATCCCCCCTCTCTTGGATAGACTAGTAATGAAGTATATGTCCTCCTCTGTGGGTTGGAACCATAGATCGGGACAAAACCTAAATGCATGTCAATGTTGATCCTAGGGATAGATTAAAAACTTGAGTAATCGTGAGTGTCTCATTAAGGATGTAGCTTTCTCATAAAACTTGAGGATGCCAACATTCTGCAAGAAGGGTCAATTCTATGTTGTAATATGGTGAGGGAGAAAATCCCTCTCCATCTCAAGGGCCTCCACTCTTGTACAATATTGTACAAGTTGAGTCATTGATGTTTCTCTTGTTGATGCCATCATCACTTATGTCTTTGATTCAATATAACTTTCATTAGAAACATAGACACACACACACATATAAAGCATATTTTTTTTATTATAGTACATTTTTATTTATAAAAATCCGGAAAAAAATAAAAAATAAAAAATTCTCAGATCAAATTACAAACATACCCGATGCACCCTAAAAATAGTAATGCACCATTCACAGTGCTTTTGAAACATAATCACACCACAAATGACACTTTTGAAGCATAACCACGCCACTTGTTGTGCTTTAAACTAAATACAATGCATGGAAGTCAATGTGGGTATATTTAAAAATTTGGTAATGGTGCATTTGATTCACATAAGCAAGTACATCATACACAATTCTCTTAAATAACTTTAACATGTCGATATATTTGAAAAAATAAAAACCTTTATTTATTTATATATTTGTAGTGTATTGTATATATTTATACACACCAGGGGCAATGCATTAATATATCTAGAGCACCAATGTCTTCGAAAAGTAGATCTAGTTTTTGTTAGAAAAACAGGATCGCAGAGCAATAACAATAAACAAGATGCAAATATAAATCACATAAACAAAATACAAGAGATACACCAATATAACGTGGTTCACCCAATATGGGCTACGTCCACGTAGAAATTTCCAATCCTTTTATTATTATGCCATCCAACAAATCAAGGGATATAACCTGCATCACATTCGTTGCAACTTCCTCTTCACTCTTTCTCAGTCTCTCTTACACAATCACAGATATCTTTACAATGCTACAATGCATTACACAGACATATTATAATGTATTCCTTTTAAAGGGAATTACCATGGGAAAATACTACAGGCCACCCAATACCATGGGCCCATAAACTGTTGGCCAAAAAAAATTTCGGGGACAGCGCCCCTGGACCCCCCAACCGAGGCCAATGCCCCCCCACCCCCCCTGGGATGCATGTACAGTCCACCTTCATATCATATAATACTAGGGTACAAACACGGCTGAAACAACATCTCTGAATTAAGATCGGGCTCCACAACCAACATTTTTTTTTCTCTTTATACTATGCACTTTATATATATAATATGCATTTTTTGGTGCATTGTATGTATCTATACACACCGTGGTTGTTGCATCATTATATCTAGAGCATCGATGGCTTCAAAAAATAAATCTATAATTTTTTTTCTTTATACGATACGCTTTATATATATTGATGCACCGCTAACGGTGCGTTTGTCTATATACAAAGCATAGATATCTTTGAAAAATAAAAAAGATTTATATATGTACTATGCGTTGTGTATAGATATATATATGTATATGCACCATGGTCGATGTGCCATTATATTTAGAATATCGATATCTTCAAAAAACAAATCTAGATTTTTTGTTATTTATATGGTGGGATTTATATATATTAAGGCACCACGAGTGGTGCATCCGTATATAGAAAGAACCGATTATTTGGAAAAATAAAAAACATATTTGTTTTAGATTTATATCTTTTTTATTCCTTGTATATATCTATACGCACCATGGGAAATGCATCATTATATTTAGAGCATCGATGGCTTCCAAAAATAAATCAAGAGATTTTGTTCTTTATATGTTCTGCTTTATATATTGATGCACCACTAGAAGTGCACCCATATATATAGAGAGAGCACCAATATCTCTGAAAAAATAAAAACATATGTTTTTTTGGATTTACATCTTTGCGGTGTATGAATATCTATAAACACTATGGTCGGTGCAACATTATATCTAGAGCACCGATGTCTTCAAAAAACAAATTTAGAGTTTTTTTTCTTGATCTGGTGTGGTTTATAATATATTAATGCATCGCTAATAGTGTGTCCATATATATATATATACAGAAGATCGATATCTTTGAAAAAAAACATTTTTTTTGGATTTATATATTTTTAGTGCTCTTTATATAATTATATGTGCCTAGGGTAGTGCACCATTATATCTAGAGCACTAATGTCTTTGAAAAACAAATCTAATGTTTTTTCTCTTTCTACGGTGTGCTTTATATATATTGACGCACTGCTAGCAGTGCTTTCGTATATATACAGAGCACCAAGATATTTGAATATCTATATATATATATGAATTTCAATGGCAATGCATTCCATTTTTGTAAACACACTATCTATGGTGTGTTTCATTTAAGTTAACTCACCATAGATGGTGCATTTAATTTTTTATTCGACAACCTTGTCAATGGTGCACTCTGTGTTCACATAGAGAATACCTATATGATCAGTTCAAGTCGAATAGATGAAACACACCGCACAAATTTTTGAATTTATTTTTTGAAAAATGGCAAATTCAAGAAAAAGTTAATTTTTAATTCGCTAAAACTCAGGGAAATTTTAAGGGGCGAAATTTCGTTAATTGGATACTTTCTTGGAATTTTTTCAAAAAATAAATTCACTATTTGGTCATTTTCAATATCTAATATCACCTATATTTACATAAAATATGTTTTTTTATCATAATATTCACCAAAATTTACAAGTTTCAGTACTAAACTATATGTTTCATATTTAATATTTGCCTACCAATCTATATATATGTTTTTTTTCAAGCCTGTAACGTCCCCTCCCGTGGACCCAATTCAAGGAAGGGAACATGATACCAATCTCTGGGGCTTTTCACAAGACTCAGCCCAATTCATTAGATTCACAGCAATTAAGCAAATGTGTGCAGATGCAAATCAAGCAAGCATGCACAACAGAATAAAACACCATCCACACACATATCATATGCATACAACATATAAAAAACAATCATCAATTTAAACATTGCAAAAGTAAATACATAGACATAAAAACACTTATCTTCGTTGTGCAATCGTCCCAAGCAACTAGCTATGTCGCTGCAACATTCCACACAGCCTGTATTATTTCAGCACTCAGAGACCACCCCTGAGCTGAGCATGATTGCTACAAGGAAAAGGGGACATTCAAGCTCATACACAGCCAAATAATCATTTCGTCTAAGCCAAGCCAGTCCACAGTTGGGTTTATTAGGCTAAATCTGAACCCTCTTCATTTCTGGATGTTTGCACTCAAGCTCAAGCCAAAGCAATAGATACCCATAACCCATACCCCAACATACTATTTCTCACACAGCAAGCAAAAACATTGGGCATGGATACACATTTTTTAATAATGGGATCTACAACCGAGATGGCCATGGGTTTTCCCCAAATTGTGGGCACACCAAAATGGACTATGGAAAGGGGAATTCGACCACAGGGAGCAAAACTGATTTCTCCCACAGGTTATGAGCATTTCAAATGGCCCAAACAGCCCCCATGAAACCCCAATTTGAGATCCCTTCTTCCAAATAGTTATGCATCACCAAAAACGCCCTCTTCCAAGCTAAAAAAAAGGAAACATAGGAAAAACGTGGAGGGAAAACACCCAGGCAGCTCCAAAAACATGAGAGAGGCAAAATTTGTTGATGGGTAATGGCTTGGGGAGAAATTCATGGCTTTTTTATTGCCCAAGGAGAAAAACACATTTTTCTATGAAGGGTAGCTTTCCCATACTCGAATTTTGGATAGCCATACCTCCCATTCCCCAAGGCATTAACTACTTCGCCCAACTCTTGGAAGAAATGAATGATTAGGTACAAAATTCAACATGGGTAGTTGAAGGTTTTATGGGTTCTCTCATTGACACTTGGCTTGACTTGATTGGTTCAAGGGTTTGAATGTTTCCCTCTCAATTCCTTGTAAAATCATGCCCCATTCTCTTATTGCATTGCATAGCTAGTTGTGCGTATTTGATTAAAATGCATATTTACATGATATTTGCAATTCCATTGTGCATGGCTAGCACATAAACCATATGCATCAATAAATCAATGGCGGGGCCTTGGCCTTGAGCTCCTCACCACGATTTTATAACAATATTACACCATTTACGATTTTAATGCCATAGGATCAAAATGGGGACATTACAAATCCAAAATAATCACTTAGAATACTAAAGTAGACTATTATAATCCTTAAAAAATACCCTACTAAAAATGTAAATATTAAGGTAATAATGAAATTACCTAAACTCTTTCTCGTTGAGGAGGCATGGTTTCCATGTATACGACAAATGTTGTTTTGCAACCGTTTTGAAACATTTGAACTCTATTAATGAAGCAAAGGACCAAGAGATATCTGAAAACTAACAAGAACTGATTGTGGGGTGCATCAGGAAATAACATTCAACACCAATGCTTAGGCGGTCTTCATGGAAAATTTTTGGGGCTAATATTATCCCATGGGATAAATTTATGGGTTTTAAATTTTTAATGGGATAATTTTTTATTAAACACCCGTTAGGTATGATTAGCCCACATTTTATTTATTTATTTTTAATGAATAAGAGGTTAGCCCCATCGAATTTAGAAAGGGGATCTAAGATAAATTAAATTTTCCCCTTTAAAAATCGATTTAAACCTCTATTCGCCCATGGAAATTGCTAGGCATCTCCCATTCGCCCTTGATTCCAGAAATGGCAAATTCTATGGGCTCTTTTTCCCTCCATCGATCATGTAAATCAAAGTCATAGTTACATTTGTCTATATTTTATGGGTTGAATCTTGTTTTGCAAGTTGCTTAATGTCCACATGAGAAGGGTAGTTGATATTTACTATCAGGTCTTATAGCGACCCATTTTCATCTAGGAGAATTCAGAATCCAATCACTTCAGATCTATAGTTTCCTCAAGAAACATGGGGATTGTGAAGCATGCAATCGGTGATGCAGCAATAAAGTTTTTGTGGGTGTTTGGGGCATCATTCCTAGGGGCTGGGACTTCATTCATAGTCATGTGTTTTCATGTATGGGGCCATGATGTTGCTTATAACCACTGCTATCTTTTTTATACTTGTGTTTGTGTTCTCCTTTTTGGGATAGGCCATGGGTGGAGAAACCTGGAATCCCAGTTTATTTGTAACTTCTTTTGATTTGGGTGTCGTCAGGTATTTTGACATGTTTCTTGTTTTGTTTATTGAATTTTATGGTTCTCAACGGATTTTTGTAGTATTTTGTACAAACTTGATTTCAACTTGCATGTTTCCAATAGTTTGTAGAAACCTTAGAAAATAATGTAGTCTTTGCTTGAAGCACAGAACTTTGTTTATTGTATTTGCAAAACCAGTCCCAAATTCAGTCCAATCTGCCTCATTACTCTTATACTAGATTTGTAATAGGTTTGCAACCTTCCTTTCATGGATTTAAATACTTGAACCAATGTCTTCACATCACCACAATCTTAGTGACCTACATTTATTTTATTTTTGCATGGAAATATATCATGCATAGTGGGGTTGGTTTTTAATTAGGTTTGGAAGCATTTGGATAATATTTGGTTGAACAAACATTTGTTGACTAACTTGGAACAAACATTTGCTTTCCATATAGAGTGGCAATTATCTTTTAGAATAGTTCCAAGTGCATTGAAATAAACAATACACATTTAGAGTTTTTAACCCTCTAATTTGGTAAGGTGTGTGCATAAATGAGATGTTGGTGGGCCCTTATAATAGCATGGAGAGCTAAATGAGGATTGAGGTGTTGGTAGTCGCTCATATTAATATTGATTCTATTTGGTATGGTGCTGAAAAAATTCATTGTTGTTTTCCAATAATATTTCTAGAGTATGGTGATTTTCTATGTACTATGATAGTTAGAGGTACCAAACTACCACCAAAAGAGAGCTTGTTATGTGATGATTTATTAAAATTTATTTCTTATTTACTATTTTTGATATGTTTTCCTACTACTATATATGGTTTTATACTTTATCAAAAAATTCACCAAAACTTTACAATATTTTTTAATTTAGTAAAAGATTCACCATGACTTTACAAGGTTTTATAATTTAGTGAAAGTTTTGCCAAGATTTTACAAGGTTTTATAATTTAGTGAAAGGATTTCCAATAGTTTACAAGATTATATAATTCAATGAGAGATTCTCCAAAAAATTATATATACATAATATAACATTGATAAAATAACCTTCATATTTTCCTATATATCATACAGTTTTCCCATTTACTATACATAGAAATTGAGGGGGGGTTCTTAAAATTTTCCCTAGTGGTCTTAAGTGGTATACAACACTAAAAGTTGAGTACAAATGATTTTCTTGTACCATAATTTTTTATTTTATTTCACCCTAGTCTAGTGTGCACAATTTAGTGGCGAACAAGTGCACCCTAGTTTTGTGGGACACTATTGTGCTTACTGTTATAGATAGCATCATTTAGGTTTTTCTATTTTTACAAAATAAAAAAATATGTTTTTTATATTATAAGGTGGCTTGTTGTAGTTAGTTACGCACCATTGCATCAATGTATTTATAACGCACTGGTATGTTCTATGTCTAGTCAACGGGGGGTTATTTTGACATGAAGCAATGTGCTGGATTGTGAAATGCACCATTGTGTCTATGTCCCTCACACACACTAAAAGGTTTCACCATGTAAAAATAAAAATAAAAAACATATTTTTTCAAATTGCATCAAGCTATTTTGACTTCGGTACTCTGCATAATTAGGCACACTAATGCGTATGTGTTGTTGGCACACAAGAGTAGTTAAGAAAATAGGGAGAATCATTCATTTTTTTGTTTAAAGTGTGTGTGTGTGTGTTTTGACCATTTTAATTGGTGTGTTTTACTTCATCATGCCCCGATGCATTTGTATTTAGTATACGCATTGCCAATTTTTTGGAAAAAAATATATATATGTTTCTAGAATGTGGCGAGTTATTTTGACAAGACTCGATGCATTATATTGTAGTACGCGTCGGTGCATCTCGATCAATTCCACACACCAGATAGTTTTGTAGTGAAAAAAAACTGTTTTTCCAAATTGCAATGAGCTATTTTGACTTTGGTGCTATTACTATTTTGGTGCATCAATGCATCATTTTATGTAGCACATCGGTGTGTGTTGTATGTGTATATGCACCGATTAAATATATTTGCTAAAACCTTATCCCACCCACCTCCACTATAAATGGATAAATGAGATCCTTTTGTGGAGGGTCACAAAAAACTCCACTAGAAGGTTTTTTCCTTGTAGTGTAGATAAATAGAGGATTGTTCTTGAAGGTAAACAAATCAAGAATCAGGATCTACTATCAAGGTACAACATTTGCAATGGATTTAACTTTCTATGGTTTTACACATGTGTATGGGACCAGTGGGAAAAGGCATGTCTCCATCCTCTAAACTTTGTTTTAATCATTTTTTCTAAAACATATCACCCACTCCATCTACATCATTTCTTTTTATGACCAATGCATATATTGTGGAGAAATCAAAAGAGGTGAATTAGTGGAGGTATTAACATTGCAAGTTCTAAATATCCAAGATTTTTTTTAAAACTAGAGTAATGATAAGCATATTTAATGGGTATTGGCCTTCTTCTTCAAATTTGTACCAGGCGATCCACTCGAGTTGGAAAAATAATTGTGAGGCATATATATGTTCGAAAGGTTTCTTTATTGAATTATTTTACAATCAAGATGATTACCAAAAGTTTTTAGTAGAATTCTTGGTTATGGTGAAGAGAATGATTATTTATCATTCCATGATTTCCATATATTGACCCTAACATTGTCAAATACTAAAATTTTGGTTTGGGTTTGTAATGTAACTAATCTGATCATAGGCATATTTACTCAAGGTTTTCAAAATTAAACAAAACAGTGGATAACTTGGAACAATTAACTAGCTAGTTTGACTAGAATTCAGAAGGAACAACCCAAACATCACTAGATTCTCCCAATTTATTCCAAGATGGAGATTAGGACTTTCTAATCCTACAAATAATGTGACAAAAATTCCAATACTTTGGCAGTGGAACATTTATGGGTGCTTCATTCCTGGGAATATTTCCTTGGCAGAGCCAAGGCTATCAATGCACATTCCCCAAGGACTTATGTGGAAACCTAGGGATTATGGTGCTCACTGGAAGTACTTAGGCCTTAGGTAATCTATATGGACTTTCCCCACACTTCAAGCAATAATACAAGTATTTGGACACAATATGACAAAGTTTGGAGGTCTAACAAACAAGGGTGCTATCTGGGACTACTCGACTAGTTAACTTACAAGATTTTCCAAAAGACCCTAGAGGGTTATGAATTTATGAATTAAGTATTGGGATGGATTCAATAGGGTATTAATAACCTGAAGAAACTTACATACTAAGATATGGACTCATATAAATTATTCTATAACAAATTCTATAAAACTAGTCAATTTTCTATGCATATGAAGCAAGCCTTGAAACTTTGAATTACAAATAGCCTCAGGGGCCCATGAATTCATTCTCAAAAATGATGTATGATTTCAAATACATGTAAATTAAGAGAATAAATATTCCATTATAATTTTATATTAGCAATTGATATTAATCAGGAAAAAAACTTATAGAGAGTTCTCAACCTTTAAGATTTCACAATATAAAAGCAAAATTCTTCAATAAGAGAATGAGAGAAGAGATAGAAATACTAAATCAGAGCCATGGGAAGAAGATAATAATATGGAATCTCATGCAAGGAAAAATAACAACTGATGTATCTCACGAGGGGGGCACAATTACTCCAATTGATCTCTTCTCGGGATGAATCTCATCACAATTCACAATAATCTTGCATCAATATCTGCACCAACTCTGGAGACTCTAATCCTTCGAGATGTGGGATGAAAAAAAACTACAAATCAGACTCTAATGTATGCACTGGAACTGTGAATATGATTGGAACATGTTTGCAATGGGGCACATCACCCAAAGCTGGCTAGGGGCACATCTCTTGATCCTCTGAGAAGCAAATCTCTCAAGACAAATATCAAAAGTGACAAAAGATGTGTACTGGGGTGCACCACAGTATTTTATAGCATGAATGGGTCTCCAAAATACATTGAATGTAGTCATATATCTCACTAATGCGCCCTTATTGACTAATTTTAACTTATACAGCTTTTACCTTCCTTTTTCCTTGCTTTATTTCCTTTCCGCTTTGGACTGCTTTTCTACTTTTGGCAACATCTTGATTTTCCTAGATTTTCTCTACTTTCCTGCTTTTCCTATCATGTTTCCTACTTTTCTGCTTCTTTCTACTTTTATTGAATTTCCTTCCTTTCTGTATGCTTTCTAATTTTTAGAGTTTCATGCTTTTATTCTCCCTTCCATATTTTTAGTGGCTTTATGGATTTTCTCTGATTTTCTTCTAGTTTCCATTGTGGATGGAAACTCATAGGGTGCACAAGACCACTTGTGTTCCCTCCTTAGCCACCTAGGCACATCCATTCAATACAAAATTAAATAATAATAAAATAATTACAAATTAATCATGGCACGCTATCCTAAGTTTCAAAAATTAATTAACTTTACAATTATAGCCTCAAAACTTAACCCCTTTCTTATTATTTTTTTTTCCAGAATCTATAGGGGTTGAAGATGTATCAGAATGACCATAGAGCCTTAGGGAAGGATATTATAGTCCTCCCCACCCAAAATTCCTTGTCCTCAAGCAATTGTAATTTAGGGTGCTGCAACACATTCTCATCCTCCCATGTTGCATATTCATTATGTAGACATTCCATAGAACAATATACTCCCTTTGATTTTCCTATTCTTCAACTTTTCTTTCTCTTGGGTGAAAACTCCTCTTAGGAACAAGAACCAATTGTCCTTCATCATCAAATGGAGGAATATTTCTTGATACTTTCACCTTTGGTACAACCGATTCCATGAGATAAGAAACATGAAATGCATGGTGTACCTTGCTCCTTTTTGGAAGCTTCAACTCACAAGAAGCTTCTCTTATCCTCCTCACAATTTTGCATAGAACATGGGACATTGAATTAAACTTTGTATCCCTCTTTCCTTTCAAGGTAAATTGCTTGTATGGATGCAAATTTAAATGTTCCAAATTAATTACTTGGAAGTCTCACTCGGTTTGGTTGTTGTCTCCATACATCTTTGGATGCTTTGGTATTGTCTGCAACTTGTCCTTGGTTTCCTCTAAGATGCATTTATTTGTTTAGATCTGAGCACTTGTTTCTTACAATCTATAACCTCCAAAAAAATGATCCAAAAGGTTAGGAACTCCATACCAATACCATGATTTTAAAGGAGACTTTCCAATGGATATGTGGAAGGTAGTATGGATCTTGAATTCTCCCAACTCAATTAAGTTCTTTGATATTGGCCAATCAATATTGTCCAAAATATTCTTCATGTGAAATTTGACATCATATTTCCCAATCATGTGACCAAGATACATGATCTCAATCTTTCCAAACTCACATTTGGACATCTTATCATACAAAGGTTGCTCTTCTAGAAAGGTTAGTAAAATATCCCAATGGTTCAAGTACTCTTCCCAAATCTTGCCATGAATCAAACTATCATCAAGAAAAATTAATACATACTCACAAAACTACTTACCAAACACATTGTACATGCAAAATTGGAGTGTAAATGGTGCATTAGACAATTTAATGGCTATGAATAAGGATCCATAATGGCCACAATGACAACATGTAGTGGCCTCCTGCAAAAATTCTCCCTTCAATCTAAACTGGTGATGGCCAATGTGCAGATCAAACTTGGGGAAGTTCTTTTCCCCATATATTCCATTCCTTTCCTTTGACAGGATGATTGTAGATGCAGTTGGACTCACATGGAGCTTTGTGAATCCCAATTCAAGGAATTATTGAATGTGCCTTTCACTTTCTCTTTTGAACCTATTCATATGTTTACAAGGTTAAGGGATCTTTTGTGGAGCCTTTAATCCCTTTTCAAGGGAGTGATCAACTAGGAATGAATCATGGGAAGCCCCCATAAAATCCTTCAAAAAAATATTATTTGGAACCCGAGAGATGACTTCATCCATGATTTCAAACCATTCCTCTTGGTACGAACCCTTCAGCAGTTCATATACAACTTTTCCTTTGTAATGTTATGCTACTGAATGAGTTTCCCAATCAATTAAATCTTCCATTAGGGAGAGAAGTACATCTACTGCTACATTATAGACTTGAAATTCACTTATCAATCTTTGTTTCCATCCATTGGGCTCTTTTTGTGTCATTAAATGCATCCAACTGTTGTGATCAACCTTGACCACACATTGGCTCTCCACTGAGTGTTGACTAGACTTAGCCATTGCATGCATGATGGTTAGGATGGCTATGTCATAAATGGAATGATGTCTTCCATGTGGATGCAAGTTTCTTCTCTCCAGAGCAATGGAATTCTTTGAAGATGGGATCATGTTAGGTGGTATACCCACCTTCAACTTGATCGTGTGCTTCACTCCTTTATTAGGTGGTCTTCCAAGTGGAAGGTATTCAAGAACCTTCTCATGCTTTTGTAGTGACTTCTCAATGTCTTCAAGATGATGTAAGTAGTCCATAATTGTGCCTCAAATGATGGTGAGGCATTCAGTAGCCCCCACAATGTCTCCATCCTTCACAAAATTCTCATGCCATGAGATAACACTTCATATTCTATGTATTACCCCACCAAGGTATGAATGGAAGTGTAGGGAAGGAACCATATTCCAACCATATATTCCTTGTATACTACTCACAAAACATAACAATATCAAATGCATCAATAGATTCATCACTAATGCAAAAGTACCTCTCACCAATGTGAGCAAGTCTTGCGCACCCTTGTGTTTCCATCTCAGTTGTGTATCTACCCACCCAATCCATGGATGAATAGGCTTATTTTCTTGTTGATCCACATGGGATGTAATAAGCCACCTTCATCATATTTAAGTCTTCTTAATTTGAAGACAAATCATGGTCCTGATATTGAAGTGGAATAATTGCTTGGCCAACATATTCCAAGACATTTCGTTCATCAACCTCCCACAAGTTTGAATGTTATTCATGTACAATTTTATATTGTGGTTATTTTATCAAATTAGGGATATCACCCACCATATAAATATGATTTGCAATGGTGTTGGAGGAAACATGTGGCCCTCCCAACTCCATCTGAAGTTACTCCAACTCCATGGCCTTGTCTTCAGAAATATTGAGAGCAAGATATCTATCCATTAAGAGTTGCAAATAATCTAATTTCATTCTTCCCTTTTCTTATTGTATGATGTAAAAATTAGTACTAGATCCTCTCAACCAAACCTCTATGCCTCTCCTCCAACTAGGTCCTCCTCATAAGCTCTTCAACAAACTTATGTGCACCATCAGTTCTTTCCAATACCTATAACATCTTTTCTTCTGAGACTAAGAGTTGGATCTCAAAGTCATACAAGGGAAACTTATCAACATTATGTGTGATGCCACAGGTGGTTTCATCCACCATATGAGAATCATGCAGAGTCTCATCCAACATTCCAACCCTCTCACTTCTTATTATTTGAACACCAAAAATTTGAGTCTCAATACTAAAGGACTCAACCATTCCAAACCTCTCCCCTGAAGTGGCTGCAATCTCATTATGACACAAAGAATAAAAAAAATATGAATTGTGACCATACCTTTGCATCATATCTTCCTCCTCATCAGGTATAGATGTGATGTCCTGTTCTTCCACCAAATTCTCTAGTTCACACCCAACTGGTGTGTGCTTGTCTTTTGCTTCACTATGAAGCTCAAGTGATGACTGGAAATCAAATTTATATTCTTCTTTTGGATTTGATCCAAAATATGTCTCACCACCATCAATAAAATAAATCTTCTTTACAGTGATCTTGAAATCACCAACAAGCAACCTGGAAGTGAATTCACCTCCCCAATTTCCTACAACCTGACGATGGGTTGTTGGGTCTTCAACTATGCATGGTGCCTCTTCATCTTCTTCTTGAAGTAGACTGGTGCAAGCATTCACTTCCTGGTAACTTGAGGCTTATCCATCTTGAGTGTTTCTAGGATCACCACTTTTGGAGGCTCTTCTCAAATAAAACCCAAATAATCTCATGATGTTTGAATATGCAAGTGGATTTGATGAAGCTTCACCTTTGGCTCCTTCTTCTTCTTCTTTACTTCGAGAGGTGAAACAACTCGGTTCCTCTATGGATGGTTTAATAATCTCAAAAGAATCATCACCAACATTTTGAGGACAAAATACATACTTGAAAATATAATAATATTTGGAGGATATAGTTGTGCATATCTTCTCACCCAAAGCTAGATACTCTTGATAATGGTGAGGTATGCTTTTAATTACTTCCATCCTCCCTGCTAATACATCTTCTAGCCTAGCCACTAGTGGATCAATCCTTCTTTCATTTTTGTATGTTGGTTCACAGAAGAAGTCATCCTCCTCCCGTGACATATGAAAACCTCCATATATGTAGATTAACTCTTCTACTTCATACTGCTCAAAGTCTTCTTCAACTACTGATATGAGCCTCATAGCTGCAACTTGAATATATGATTTGCAATATTTATTCAACTAAGAGTTTATAGAGATTGGTATTGATTCTCATGGGTTCCAAGGAATATGCTTGGATACCACTGTAATGTACCTAATCTGATCACACGGACATTAAATCAAGGTTTTCAAAATTAAACAAAACAGTGGATAACTTAGAACAATTAACTAGCTAGTTTGACTAGAATTCAAAAGGAACAACCCAAACATTAGTAGATTCTCCATTTTTTTTCCAATATGGATCTTAGGACCTGATAAGGATGAAAATAATATGACAATGATACCAATACTTCGATAGTGGAACATTTATGGGTGCTTCACGCCTGAGAATATTTCCTTGGAAAATCCAAGGTTATCAATGCACATTCCCCAAGGACTTCTATGGAAACCAAAGGCTTCTAGTCGTCATTGGAAGTAATAAGACATAAGGTAAGATATGTGGAATTTCCCCACCATTATACATAAATAATACAAGTATTTGGAAACAATCTGAAAAAATTTGGAGGTCAAACAAGCAATGGCGCTATCTGGGACTGCTCAACTAGTTAACTTCTAGGCTCTTCCAAACGAACCTAGAGGCTCACGAATTTATGAATTAATTCTTGGTATGGATTCAAAAGGGTATTAAAAACCTTCAAAAACTTACATACTAAGATATGGACTCATAGAAATTATTCTATTACAAATTTTGTAAAACTAGTCAATTTTCTATGCATAGGGAGCAAGCCTTGAAACACTAAATTACAAATAGCCTCAAGGGCTCACAAATTCATTCTAAGAACTGATGCATGAGTTCAAATAAATTTGAATGAATAGAATCAATATTCCATTAGAATTTTATAGCATCAATTGATATTAATCATGAACCAAACTTATAGAGAGTTCTCAACCTTTAAGATTTCACAATATAGAAGCAGATTTCTTCAATAGGAGAATGAGAGAAGAGATAGCAATACTGAATCTGATCCATGGGTAGAATATAATAATATGGAATATACTGGTATGCATAAGAATAATTGATGTATATCACATGGAGGGGCGCAATTACTCCAATTGATCTCTTCTTAGGATTCATCACAATTCAAAATAATCTTGCATCAGTCTCTGCACCAACTCTGGAGACTCAAATATTTCAATATGTGGGATGAATCAAACTTGAAAATCATAATCGAATGGCTGCACTGGCACTGGAATATGATTGGAACACATTTTCAATGGGTCACATCATCCAAAGCTGGCTAGAGGCACATATCCCAATCCTCTAAGAAGAAAAGCTCTCAAGAAAAATATCAAAAGTGACAAAAGATGTGCACTTAGGTGCACCACCTTCTTTTATAACATGAATGGGTCTCGAAAATACATTGAATTCAGTTAGATATCTCACTAATGTGCCTTCATTCACTGATTTTAGCATCTACATATTTTACCTTCCTTTTTCATTGCTTTGTTTCCTTTTTGCTTAGGATTGCTTTTTTGCTTTTGGTAACATCTTGCTTTTCCTGGGTTTTCTCTACTTTCCTACGTTTCCTGTGATTTTTCCTTATATTTTTCTACTTCTTTATGCTTTTATGGACTTTCTTTACTTTCTGCATCCTTTCTTCTTTTCATATTTTCCTTCTTTTGTGCCTCCTTCCATCTTTTTAGTGCCTTTGTGGATTTTATCTTATTTTCTTCTAGTTTCCATTGTGGATGACAACTCATAGGGTTCACAAGACCACTTATGTGCCCTCCCTGGACACCTAGGAACATCCACTCAACAAAAAATAAAATAATAAAAAAATAATCACAAATTAATCATGGGACACAATCCTAAGTTTCAAAAATTAATTAACTTGACAATTAATGCCTCAAAACTTAACCCCTTCCTTATTAAATTTTTATGTCAGAATCTATAGGGATTGAATATGTAGCAGAATGACCATAAAGCCTCAGGGAGGGGACATTACAGGTTTCACCTCCCAAATCTACCATGTAATGATCTACATTGATAAATAATAATAATGATAATAACTAAAAGTTTTAGCCTAGTGAGCTAGCTCGATTGGTTGAGTGCTATGAATTGCAAGTAGGAGATCATGAGGTCAAGTCCCTAGGTTGTCTATCTATGTGAATATTGAGGGCCTCATTCGATGTCCCTTCTAGGTTAGGATCTATAATCAGGTACGACTATTTACCTTGTTACCATCCATGAATCATGGGGAAGTACTCAGAGGGTTTTCCACAAGGTTGTTCCTTGGAAAAAAGTAAAAGAGAAAATATGAGAAATTGAATAATAAAAAGGATAAGAATGAAATAATAATAATAATAATAATCAAAGAACAACTAATAAACACTATATTAACTAATAAAGAGGAATAAAATAAAATAAAATAATAACAAATGGGGTTGTGGAGGAAAATGTATGTAATGAAATAAACTTATTTAAAGAGGGGGGAGGAAGTGGTACAAACCATTTATGGTCCATGAGTTCCATGTTGGATGAAGGTGCTTGAGTTCCATGTTGGATTAAGGAAAGGCTAGCATAATTTATTTATGGTGCTTGAGTTCCATGTTGGATTAAGGTAAGGCTAGCATATTTTATGGTGCTTGAGTTCCATGTTGGATTAAGGTAAGGCTAGCATATTTTATCGTGCTTGAGTTCCATGTTGGATTAAGGTAAGGCTAGCATATTTTATGGTGCTTGAGTTCCATGTTGTAATGAAATAAACTTATTTATGGTGCTTGAGTTCCATGTTGGATTAAGGTAAGGCTAGTATAATTTATTGTTTGAGGACCCGGGAGCTCTTAGTCTTGGACTGAGGGGTTTAACACATATTTCATTAAATTTGGTATTAAACAGTGGATCTAGAATTCAAAAATAACCAAGAAACTCAAATATGTAGTTTTCCTTGTAATAAAATCTTTCTGAATTTAATAAAATATGTGTTGTTTGGTTGGGAGGAGAGTCATCCCCCACACTGTGGTATCCCACATTGTTGAAGAAGGTTTGAGTGAGATGTTAGAGCATAGTTGATTCATCTTATCAAAAACTTAAGTGGACTACTTGAAAATCTATGAGATATGTAATTTATTTTGTCTATTAATCTATGGAATTGGAATTAAAAAGGGAATATTTTATTATTTTCTCTAAATTTGTTTTATGACAATTAAACAATTGCTTAAGGATCTTTGGATATTATGTATGGTATCAGAGCCTAGTTCTAACCTAAGGACCTATGTGCTTTCCTAAATTTGAAATCACTCGAAATATGTATTAATATAGATATATATTTTCCTAGTATTATATCTAAACACTATATAAATTAGATCTGAAAATTACATTCATAGTTAGATTGTTAAAATTCTATTATATAGATTTAGAGTTAGATCTTCAAATTATTATATGTGTATAAATTTATTATATATCTAATACTAAAGTAAGGTCTAATAATAAAGTAAGTTTTAGGGTATGAAATTTAGGTTACCTTCTCCATCTTTCGACAGGTCGCCATAACCTTGTGTGGAAAAGCCTCAACCATATTTACTCATCCTTATATTCCATGGCCTTTGAAACTCTCAAATACATTGACGTATCCTCTAATCTACATTAAACCTAGTCATTGCATTAAAAATATTCTACTTGGGGCTAATAGGGCAAAGTGATAGACTTTGTTGATATCGTATGATTGAAACCCTCTTTGGTTCTATGTCCTCTCCGAGATAGATATAAGGAGGGATTGTGACCAAAGGGATTTGACATCTCTACTTGTCTTCCATGATTGATATATTCTTGTACCATCACTTGTGAATTCCCAAGTTGTAGTTTTTGGATATTGGACTACGCACGTATCATTTTCTTAATCTCTTGTAGAATAAATTTAGGACATATGCACCTCATTAGGGTTTCATAGATTTGACAAGTGAAATGAAAAGTAGTGGTATTGTTCATTGCATTATTCGACATTTCAAAGACTTCAAAGCACGTCAAGGTGGTTAATAAAATCCCTAACTAGTTTATTTTGTAATAATAAAAAAGAGACCCATGGTATATATGCATTATAAGATCGAGCCGTAGTATTTACTTATGACAATGTGATTGACATACTATGTAGGTTATATATATCCATATCTCATGAAAATTGATCTACAACTGCTAATACAAAAATGGATGGGATGGATTTGATGCAACCAATCATGCATAAGCTAAAGTAGAGGTGATTGAATTCTCAATGTTCTGTAATCTCATAGTGACCTGCGGCTCCTTTTCATACCTCCATGAGGGGTGTTTTGACTACTAGTTTGTGCTGCCAATTTATCGAATTATTCAACCTTCTCTTTCCCATCCTATTATTAATCTTAATCGCTTAAATAATAATAAGGATCCCTCTCCCTGAATTATATATGAAGGCAATTCAAATACTCCTATGGAAAGGAAAAACTTTGACCTTGTGCTACGGAAATCCACATTGGTGTAAATTTATGCATGCGTTATCAATGTGTTATTCTCTTGTTCAATGGAAGTTCCATTTTTTTAACCATGGTTCATTCCTTATTTTTCCTTATGTAATACATAATTAATGTGTGAGGCTAAGGCTAAGTTTGCTTCTTCGTCATTGCCACCACTAATTCGAATCTTCCACCTATGTTGGGGATCTGAATTTGAATCACCAATTTTGAATTAAGGATAAGGAATGCAAACTTAAACATATATTCACATGTTAATGGTTTCCACTTTGAGAAGGGATTTTGAAAATTATAATACTATTAAAAACAATTAGAGCTTTCTAGAACAATAATATTGTTGTACTTGACATTTTGCTTGAATCGACAAATAATTGATTTGAGCTCTTACTAGGCTCTCTCATTGAGCTTTCCCTCTCATATGGATGTGGTCATCCATCTTCTAAGATCTTTAATTTTCCTCATCCATGCACAACTACCTATAGATAATTTGTCATACGGATTAGCACCAAACAAATTACCAAGCACATAAATGTACACAAAACCAGCTAATACAGTAATGTGGGGAAATCATATTCTCATTAATTTTACATATTCTATAGAGAATTACATCTCTCATATCATCCATATGGGTGAGCGCACAAATTTTCTCCCCAAAAGTGTTGCAACAAGGCCGTGCTAGTGGGGAAAAACAAACCCGTGCACACACCTAAGGCAGCGCACATGCACCATTAGGTTTGGTACCGAACCGAGGCGTGTGTGCGTTCCTAGCGTGTGCACACTACTGCGCGTGCACGTTCCTAGCGCGTGCATGCACAAATGCACACACATGCCCCTGTTAAGGTAATACAAAAACTTGGCAGAGTTGTTTCATTGTTTCCATTGCGGCTGAGCGTGAGTCAACCACCGCGTGCGCGGAGCTACAGCTAACCAAGTTCACCATTTCCACTCACAAATCATCTTCATCCATCCACTAAGTGCATTGGATAGGTAAATTGCACGTGGTTTGTCATTTTATTCATTTTTTTTGTTTATTAAATTTGTAATAATTCCCAAATTATCAAAATAATAGAGAAATTTTCAATTGCAGAGTGTAAACCCACACAATGAATGAACAAAATGTTAACATGGATTCTGGTGGAACACAAATCTTGGAACCAATGAAAACCCTCAACAAAATCCAAATGCCCAAGAAAATCAAAATCCCCAACCAAATTTTGACCAAGATGACTTGAACCATTATGTAAATGAAATGAGAGTGCACACTCAAGAACTAAGAAACATAGGGGAACCATCTCGAATATCTCTTGCCACCTCAATTGAGATCTCAATTGACTCCCTCATCCATGCACATCGCCTATTGACTGACATGACTGAATATAGAGCTAGGATGTGGGACTATTATTCCACGGGCATTTCCAAGGAGGAAATAAAAGATTTGAATATTACAAAGGCCCAATTGTACAATATGTTCACTTATCTAAGAACACAACAACCACTAGACATTAGAAAGCCATGTGTCTGCATGGATTGGTGTCATTTCCAACCATGGAGGGACAATTGGATGCATAGGTGGTTCATGGTTTACAATAAACCTCCCTGCAATAATAGGGAGGTTCCACGGTACTTCCTTCGGAAACTGTGGGATGAGTTTGCACTCGGTTTACATGTCAACTATTTTGACATAACTGATTTCCAAGGTGTTGGGCGTGGCTCTGCCCAAGGTCGACCTGCTGCTAGGAGGAAATCATTGAGAGGGCCACCAGATCCTAGGCGCGAGCCCAACCCCTCTCCCCGACCGCATGAGTTACCCCACAAAATTTATAAGATGGAGGGCGCGATGAGTAGTGTTGCACGGGGACTACTTAGACACACTGCTTTTGTAGCAGCTACTACAGTGGAGAGATAGGCTGACCCTGATAGAGACGCAGGTGTATGGCATTCAGGACAGACTCAAGATAGAACTATCACCGGTGGTAGCCATGTTGGACCTTCTAGTTCGACGAGGACAATGCCACATATTTGTCCCCATTGCACGCACACTTGCCCTGGCCCGATCGAGGGCTACTATATCGAGCATGTTAGCACTTTTTTTAATGTGTTTTCAATCATCACTTGATAATTTGTAAAGTAATTTTAAAGTATTTGTTCTTGACTTAAAATATTATTTCAATGTACAACTATTTAGAGCTAAGACACCGTCATGGGAGAATGCAACATGTCCCAACCTGGATGCAGCAATGGCAGCTGCAACTGAAATTGCGGCACCTCACACGGAGGTATTTTCAATACCCCACACAATATTGTTATTACTTATGGCATTTCTATTTTTATGTATTTATATTTATGACATACATGATGATGGTTCGTACAATATTTTTTAATATTTTGATTGACTAAATAATTACTTGTTTAATATGTTCATAATGTGCATGCATTTTGGTGTCCACAAGTATGCACGGACAACAAAGATCAACCATCTCTGCTAGGGGTCGGCATATCACCATATACACAGGTACAATGTGTAGTTAAAAGCATGCTTTTAATTTGAAATGTCACAACATAGTATGGTTTAATTTGATTTTTGTTTACTAAACTATGATATTACAAATTTGTATGCAGGGGCCGCCAACAGCTGCAGGCCACTTTAGTCCCATGTTTCCACCCTCTCCCATGATTCTCCCCCATCACTTCCATCCAGGCCCCTCCCTCCGTCCACCCCCTCCCTTCCATCCACCCTCCACTCTCTGTCCATACTCCCCCCTCCGTCCATCCTCGCCCATTCGTCCATGCCCCCCCCATCTATACATC
The DNA here is from genome assembly GCA_027924585.1 of Larix kaempferi. NCBI lineage: Eukaryota > Viridiplantae > Streptophyta > Pinopsida > Pinales > Pinaceae > Larix > Larix kaempferi. The sequence goes on from BSBM01000997.1 coordinate 3,529,449, forward strand.
CTCCCCCATTCATCCATGCCCCCTCATCTATCCATCCTCCCCCATTCGTCCACGCCCCCCCCTTCCATCCAGCTTCCCCCTTCGTCCACAACCTCCCTTCTATCCATCCTCCTCCCTCTATCCATGACTGCCCTCCCATTCACCATACCTCAACATCCCCCCTATCCCTTTTGCATCGATACCCCCTATTGTACATCCGGTAGGGGTTCATCGTCCATGACATCCTCCTCCACCCCATACCACCATATCATCTCCATTTCCCGTCACTATTGTGGTAACTACTATTCCATTATCTGCCCCTGTATCTACAGTGGTTGCACCCATAGTTGCTGCATCTACATATGTGCCCCCCCCCCCCCCATGATTTCATCAGAGTAGGTTATCCAACCAACTACTCCACCTGCTAGTGTAGAAGCTCAACCATGTCCATTGTCGGATGTTTTCACAGTGAGAATCAAGTTAATTTATGAAAATGTTTTGATGCATTAACCAAAATTAATTTAAGCAATTTTTATTTTTCAATGAAATGATTGTTGTAAATGTTGTAGGGTGGAATTGCTGAGAGGCTCAACAGATCCAGGAAACCTGCCTCTCGTCTCCCACTCGCATCAGCGGTGAGTTATTTAATATTTGAATTGTACATTCATTTTATAAATGTGGTAAATGTTACAAATGCTTGAAAATGATGGTATCTTATATCATTTGTTTCAGAGCATGGAGAGATGGTCTACTCCTAGACGGAAGAAGACTCAGGATACCAATAGCTCCAAGAAGAGGAAGATCGATTTTGGAGATGTGCCTAGGAGTGACCGGGGTGGTCACAATGCTTGACACACCATGTTATGTACATTAGCCACGATGTGGCACCTTTGGGCACCAGTTTCCATGTACTTTGTATCTATGGCACGAGTTGCCATGTATTTTGGATCTACGACACAAGTTGTCGGATTTTGTATAGGCCACGAGTTTCCATGTATTTTAGATCTACAACACAAGTTGTCAGATTCTGTATAGGGAACGAGTTACCATTGTATGTACATTGGGAACCATGTTCCACTATTTGCTTGAAAAATTATATATTTGTTCGAGTTTTGTTCCACTATGGTTTTATCTCATGGATTTATATATATTTTTGTTCGAGTTTTGTTCTATATATGTGTATAATGATTTGGATTCAAATATATGCACATGAATATATATGTACAATGAAAATTATTTACTTTTTATATGTATTATAATTTATGCAAGGGATTAGGCTACATAATAGGGTTTCATTGTGGTTAGAATGCAAGTTAGGGTTTACGCTACCAACTAGGGTTTTTAGTATAGGCTCTCGTGTTCCTAGGATAGGCTCCAATCGCTATGGTTACCAACTTAATGTTGAACTCCACTATCATAACAACATTGTCACCAACACCATGCCCACTACCACAATCACCATCAAGCCTTGTCATCCTCTTGCTCGTGGTGCCACCATCCTCATCCCCATCAATCATCCGCCATCCACCATCAACCTAATGCACTTTGTCTCATTGTCACCATCACCATATCTATCCTCACGCCCATTATCACCATCGTCATCATTGTGCTCATTGTCACCATTGTCTCCATCATGCTCATTGGAGTCTAGGCCATTTGGTCTCTTTGTTTATGTATTTTGGGTCAGATATGGATTGCACTTGATTTGTTTTTAGTTGTATGCACCCTTGCTATATACATGTCAGAAACTTTTCATATAAGTGTATAATTATTTGGATTCAAAACTAGGGTTTTTAGGCTAGGCTATGGGTTTCTAGTTTTTTTCAATAGACACTTGATAGAGACATTTTCAACCAGGAGTGTCTCTATCAAGTGTCTATGGGAAAGCCCTAGAACGGACGTGGAGTTAGGAAAAAAAAGTTGATCTGGTTCGAGAACTTATGGATTTCCCCTCTATATGTAGACTCGGTGTGACAATGTGGGGTTCTTTTTTGCATTTGAACTTTCCAAGATGGTAGGAACGGGGTAATCCCCATATATATATATATATATTAAATAGTAACACTAATGTCTAATTTTTGTTGATATTTGGTCTTGTGAAGGCAAGGAAACATACCAAGATTGCAAACCAAACTAGAATAGGGACAAGTAGTTTTGAACTTAGCCTCATTAACTAGAATTTTGAACTCAACATTAAAATACTAATTGAAGATATAATTAAATTTGAATTCCACAATAAGCATCCATGTTGATGAAAGATATGGGCCATAAGTTGATTTCTTATGGATCTATTATTGTCTTAAAAAGATGAAAGTTCTAAAGAAATATCGCATTGCTTTTATATAAAGAAGGTTTGCATGTTGTTTATATTTTCCATGTGAAATACTCACCAAGTTCAAGTCATCAAATGATAACAAAATGTTATTGTTAAGGACAAGACTTTAGGAAATCCAAGTAAGGAAGAAAAAATCTTGACCCACACAAGGATATCTTGATTTATAGCTCATGTTGTACTTTCAACAATGTTAGTATCACTAAGAATGCAAAAATGCAAAAAAACAACTATCTTATATTTTATGTTAGATTTCTTGAGTACTAACAATATATAGGTGTGAGGCATATCTAAGAATCTAGTTAAATGAAAATGTAGGATATCATAATGTTCTATGTAATATATTTCACTACTAGTTGATCAAACTCAAAAGTTAAGGGATAGAAAATAGGGCATGGAAGTAGAACATAAAAGTGGCAAAAATCACATGGATGTTAACATAATGGGATTTTCATTTCCATGGATATTCGTGTTTTTAGTTAGATATTCATTTAAAATTTTCAACTAGCATCAATTTACAAACAAAAGCATTTCAATTCAATTCCCTTCTCATATTGGGTAAATATGACATAGTGAGTACATCTAGTAAGACCCACCTTTTTTTTCTAGTTAACAAGGAATACATTACTATTGGAATGGATACCTTTAACAATGTTCCTTCTAATTATCTTGACCTCTACAGTCATAAATGGGGGTTTCAAGTAGATCCTCATGCAAATAAAGGATGTAATTCTTATCTTGCTTCATCCATTCAATACAATTTGATTTTCATCAATTCCTTGCAACAATCCCAACCTATAGACACTCATAATTTATGTTTCTAGGTAGATCCACATGTAAAGAAAGGCTATAATGACTTGCTTCACCCATTATAAACAAATTTTAGTTCATATATGGTTTCAATATATAGGAAAAAAACTACAGGGCTTTCACAACAATGATTAAAACCCCAATGGTTATAAGTGTATGACCTCTTGTGTGAGGTGTGCCCTTACGGATTTAAGCAAGCACAACCCTCATTTAATCTCATTAGCAACATTTTCATATGTATCAACATTTGGGAGCCAAAAAACCCTAAGACATGTCCTATATGGTAGTTTGAAAGCTCCTTTATGCACGTGTGGGAGCTGACGAAACCCCGTTCTGCTCGCCGGTTTCTGTTCCTTGACCCTGGAGCAAATCCTCAAAGTGTCCCTGAATGGACACGAGGTGCCCGACCAAAATGCTCGTAGAACCACAACCGTGACTCCGATCATGAATCCGTCGATTCCGATGGATCTGGGGAATCAGGTTGCAGCTAGGGGACCCCCCACACCGTGCCTTGAAGTCTCCGAAACTGTGTTATTGTGCCAACTCAGTAACTAGGGTTTTTCCCATTGAAGGCCATGGGAATCTTTATAAAGGGGGTAATTTACAATCCGAAGGCTCCCAGATGTGCATTTCCATCGTGAACACATCCACAATGTCCACATGCACGTGTGAGAGCCGAAGGAACCCAAGTCCGTTCGCCGGTTTGGGTTCCGTGACCCCGGAGCAATTCCTCAAAGTGTCCCTGAATGGCCCCAGGGTGCCCAAACAAAATTCCCATAGCACCACAACTGTGAATTTGATCATGAATCCATCGATTCTGATGGATCTAGGATGTCGAGTTTCATCTAGGTCCCCCCCCACACTGTGCCTCGAAGTATCGAAAACAGTGCTCAGTGAAGGCCATGCCAATCTTGCTCAAGGGGGTCATTTCTCATCCGAAGGCTCCCGGGAATGTGTGGCCATCGTTAACATGTCCACAATGGCCACATTCACATGCAGGAGACGATGAAACCCAATTCGGCTCGTCGCTTTGGGTTTTGTGCCCCCTAGAGCAAATCCTCAAAGTTTCCCTGAATGGCCCTGGGGTTCCTGACCAAAATGCCCGTAGAAGCAAAACCTTGACTCCGATAGTGAATCCGTCGATTCCGGTGGATCCAGGATATTGGTTTGCATGTAGGGGCCCCCCCACACCATGCCTCAAAGTCTCAAAAACGGTGTTAATGTGCCTTCTCAGTAACTAGGGTTTTGCCCAGTGAAGGCCATGCCAATCTTGCTCAAGGGGGTCATTTACGATCCGAAGGGTCCTGGGCATGTGTGGCCATCATGAACATCTCCAAAATGGCCATGTGCATGTGCGGGATCTGACGGACCCGATTTCGCTCGCCAGTTTGGGTTCTGTGCCCCCGGAGCAATTCCTCAAAGTGTCCCTGAATGGCCCCAGGCTGCCCGGCCAAAATTCACGTAGCACCACAACCGTGACTCCAATCGTGAATCCATCAATTTCGATGGATCCGGGACTCCAGGTTTCAGCTAGGTGCTCCCCCCCCCCCCCACATTGTTCCTCTAAGTCTTGGAAATGGTGATATTGTGCCATCTTCGGATCTAGGGTTTTTCTCTGTGAGGGCCATTCCAATATTGCTCAAGGGGGTCATTTACGATCTGAAGGCTTCCGGGTGTGCATGGCCATCATGAACACATCCACAAGGCTCCAAGGCATGCATGGCCTTCACTGAGAAAAACCCTAGCCCCAGAGATGGCACAATAGCACAGTTTCTGAGGAAGACCTCTTTTGAGAAAACCATATTTTTCTCCAGGTTCAAGAGAGATCTTTCTCGCTGTGTTTTTGCATGTAGCTTCCATTGTTCTTCAATGATATCATTTATCTCAGTTTTACACCGTAACACCTTTCAAAATTATTTACGAATCTTCTTTTCCATTACTAGTTCCTATGATCTATTTTTCACAAATTCCTTTCATGTATTTTAATAATTACTTGCTTGTAGACTCTCGAGATTCTCATCGATTGATTTTTACTTAGTAAATAGGTAAGTAGAATACGAACAACAATTCATTGTTAGGTCCATGATTTGGATTCATTTATAACTCCATTCCATTCCATCATCCCCAAAATATTCTTCTTCATCATCTCTATAAAAAAAGGGCTATGTGGCATTATGAATCCTATGTATTACATGATCTGTAAAATTGGATCCAGGAAAAATTTCCTCCTTGACCCGTGATCATGTGCCTTATTCTAGTGAGGGTCTATGGTTTGAACTTTGAATTAGTTACCAATCTTGATAATGCTAATCTTCTCTTGTAAACCCAAATTTTGTAAAATGTCACTTGCAAGATGTTAAATGCATGTTTTCTCCAAACCCTTTCAAAAGTGAGGTGGACATGAAATTTCTCTAAATCCAATTCTTTTTTTCCCACCATTGGAAATCCTTTTGATTACTTAATATTTTATCCTATATGTTGCTATTTGAATGTATTTTTGCTTCACCTAACCTTTTGCATGAACTTATTCTAATACTTTTCACTATGATTTTAAGGTGATGTAGTGATGCTTTTGGTTCTTAGTTTCTTGTTCGGGGAGCCTCTCAACACCTATGGTACTTTTTAAATCTACACATATATCAAAGGGCATTGATATTCCAAAATAGTATATCCAAAGAACAACTCTCTCATCTACATTGAAATATTCATGATAAACTTGATGAGGAAATGGTTGGGGTGTCTCTATTGTGGGAAGTTGCATCTATGAGAGACTAAGAAACCTACAAGACGCTCTTTGTAGGATAATTTTTCTAAAAGTGGAACCATGAAGCATTGTAGTGTCTCAGCAATTCAAGTCTATATATTGTGAAAAATAAGATTGAAATTTCAAATCTTGGTACAAAGAAATGTTAAAGAGGGCTGCAACAATTGGAGGTTGATAAGAAAATGAATGGAACCTACCTACACCAGGAAGAAGAATAACGACACTTCCTTTTGATTGTCACTTTTCAGGAGCCACAAGTCATTGGCTTGACTCCATTCTACACCACTATTTTCTATTTTCTTTTCCTACCTATTTGGTGAAGGTCCCCTAGCAATGCCACATGATCAGCAGTCTCCATGGAGATACCTCCTTTTATCCCTCACTACTGCGTGTGAATTTGATTTGTATTCAAATGGGTAGGTTAAAACTTCTTGATGTATCTACACTAAGGATATAAGTCAACAAAATAATGAAACTACTATGATTATTCTCTATGGTTTAATTACTTCTTTCTAATGGACAACATCAAACAAAAACAATCAATCAAATAGTAAAACCAAACACACACAAATTATATATAGTGCATAGAAAAATTGATAATGGAGAGACAATTGCGGGTTGACAAATCTGATCTTATTCAAGTTTTACAGGGCACATGATGATGCATGCAAATACACACTCCTAGACTAGATTGATTAAGATCAGTCTTCAAAAAATGAAAATGAGAGACTTCATCATGCAATGGCCCTTGCAGGTGGAAAATTTTTAGAGGTGTGTTTCAGTCATTAATCCATTGCAAATGTAATAATTGTGTCGATTATTGTAACCATGCTTTCTTATTTCAATTGAATCTATGTTTCAAGGATGAAAATATTCTATTATATATCACATGCCTGCATAGTAGAAAGCATGATTTATTCCTAGATCAATCAAATCACAATGATAAAGAATGGATTCCCAAGTATTAGTTTGTCAATAGATTTAGTCTTTTATCTTATTTCCTAAATCTTAAACTTAAATCTATTCTTATTCAAATTGTTTTCTAGGAAGTTGATTTTAAGCTCATTGCCACTTCAAGATCAAATTGTATATGCCAATTTTAACAATATGAAAGCATCATGGACACTTACCATAGAATTTTGTAAATATTGTTCATGTTTCTTGTGTAAATGTTTCTATACTGAGAATTTTTTAAAAAGGCATTTTTTGCGAGGACAACGATTTATTTATTTCTGTCTTGCAAAATCAAAGAGAATAGGCACTTAGATATTTGGATAACATTTTCACATGCGGGAGCTGACGGAACCCAAGTCCGCTTGTCGGTTTAGGTTCCGTGACCCTGGAGCAATTCCTCAAAGTGTCCCTGAATGGCCCTGGTGTGCCCAACCAAAATGCCTGCAACAGCAAAAAAGTGACTTCGATCATGAATCCATCAATTCCGATAGATCTGGGACGTTGGGGTTTAGCTAGGGGACCCCCCACACCGTGCCTCGAAGTCTCAGAAACGATGCTATTGTACCATCTCTGGGTCTAGGATTTTGCTCAGTGAAGCCCATGCCAATCTTTCTCAAAAGGTTCATTTCTCATCCAAAGGCTCCTGGGCATGCGTGGCCATCGTGAACACATCCACAATGGCCACTTGCACATGCAGGAGCTGACGGAACCCGATTTCGCTCGCCAGTTTGGGTTCCGTGACCCCAAATCAATTCCTCAAAGTGTCCCTGAATGGCCTCGGTGTGCCCAACAGAAATTCCCAGAGCAGCAAAACCGTGAATTCGATTGCAAATCCATTGATTCTAATGGATTTGGGATGTCGTTTTTCAGCTAGGGGACCCCCCACACTGTGCCTCAAAGTCTCATTTTGTGCTATCATATACCATTGTATTGGCTAGGATCACGGACTGGAGATAAGCGGACTTGAACCGCTGACATCCGCCACAGGGTAAACCACCATCTCTCAGGCCTCCTCGACTGATTCTACCATAGAGGCCAATGATAGACAATATCTCCCCCTCGAATACAACTCACAAATTTCATCGTACTGTGCTCTCCAAAGAGCAACTCTTCCCAAAAGGTGCTGAGTTGAAATCCCATTTTGGGGATTCTTGTAGTTATGGGATATCCAGCTACAAGAGAACCAGGAACGGGGAGCTCTCCCTTTTTTTCGCCCAACTCTTTGGTCCTAAGAATGATTTCCCTTCTCTGACCCTTCCTGTCCAACCGGAGGGGACAGCTAATGCGTTCCACTCCTCGAATCAGGGTGGGTATATGGTCGGTCTGTGACCCTTGGATGCCTTTGGCATCCTTGGGGCGATCTCGTAATTCCTACGGGGTGGAGAAGCAATAAAAGCAGGTATACAAGGAGGGATTTTTTTAAGCTTAGCAAGCTGCCCATAGATCAAGGCTATGAATCAATTAGATCTGAGGGTGGATAAAGACAGTAAGCCAGCCCAGGGTTTTAGGAATAAAAAAAATCATCAGTTAACTTTTGGAAGGCGGTTAAAGGCAGGTCTACTAAATAGGATGTTCGCCAGGGCATAGAGCTTTATTAGCCCTGAAGATAAAGGTATAAAGTTCAAGACCTCTTTTGTTGCTTACTTGCTCAATTCTCACCTTTTAAAGAGGGAATTTTAAGGTGGGTCTACTGAATGGGATATTCATTGAGTTTTGCACATAGTGTTATGCATATTTGTGCAGTGTTGGCCCATAGTAGCAAGCTTGGAGTATCTTGTAGTATTTTCTTGGCTAATTAATGTCCACCAGGAGGTGCATCATGGCATGCATGCAGTATATAATGGACCTCATCCTCTCTAATGCATCTTTTGAGGATATGATCTGGACCCTGTTTGAACAAGTAACCATTGATCCAAGAGTAAGTAGCATTTTGTCTCACTATTTTGGAGCATTATTTATAACTGAAATGATGAGGAAACTTCCCTATTATCGGGGCATCAATAGAACCAGTAGTATTTCCAGCCTCTTCAACACCAGCAGAACCAGTTCCCGTAGCAGTTCCAATATTATTCCTAGCAGCACCAATTGAACCAACAACCTCCTTATTGCCAGCCTCAGTACCAAGAGCAATACCATGAGAAGTTACCAGAGTAGCACCAGGAACAAAAGGATTCCCAGTTGAACCATACTAATCTAAGTATTCCCCGAAAGCACCAGCCTCCTTATAATCACTAGTTTTAGCAACACCTATTGAAGTAGAAATCTTTTTAGAATCATAGTCCTTGCAGAATCAAAAGTCCTAGTTTTAGTTATTCCAGCCTCCTCAACCTCAATAGTACCGGCATTATATTATTTCTAGCATGGTCAGCTTAAATAGTTAGCTCTGCTTAGAGCTTGAACGTAATAATCCAGACCCGCAAATTACAGCTTAGAGTAACTTATAGTGACTACAAGAATAATAAAAAATACAGTGCTATTGTGCCATCTACAGAGCTAGGGTTTTGCTCAACGAAGGCCATGCCAATATTTCTCAAGGGGATCATTTCTCATATGTCAGCTCCCAGGCGTGCGAGGCCATCGTGAACACGTCCACAATGGCCATGTGCATGTACGGGAGGTAATGGAACCCGAGTCCACTCACTGGTTTGGGTTCCGTGAACCCGAAGCAATTCCTCAAAGTGTCCCTAAATGGCCCCGGTGTGCCCGACCAAAATTACCGGAGTAGAAAAATTGTGACTATGATCGCGAATCTATCGATTCCGATGGATCCAGGATGCCGGGTTTCAACTAGGCTCGCCCCCCCACACCATGCCTCGAAGTCTCAAAAATGGTGCTATTGTGCCATCTCCGGAGCTAGGGTTTTTCTTAGTGAAGGCCATTCTAATATTGCTCAAGGGGGTCATTTATGATCTAAAGGATCTCGGGAGTGCAGCGCCATCGTGAACACGTCCACAATGGCCACATGCACAGGTGGGAGGTAACGAAACCTGATTCTGCTCGTCGGTTTGGGTTCCGTGCGCCCGGAGCAAATCCTCAAAGTGTCCCTGAATGGCCCTGGGGTGTCCGACGAAAATTCCCGCAGAAGCAAAAGCGTGACTCGGATCGTGAATCTGTCAATTCTAATGTATCCAGAACATCGGGTTTCAGGTAGGCCCCTCCCCACACCGTGACTCAAATTCTCGAAAACGGTGATATTGTGCCATCTCCGGAGCTAAGGTTTTGCTCAGTGAAGGCCATGCCAATATCGCTCAAGGGGGTCATTTCTCATTCGAAGGCTCCCGGGCATGCATGGCCATCGTGAAAACGTACACAATGGCCACGTACATGTGCGGGAGCCGACGAAACCCGAGTCTGCTCACCGATTTGGGTTTCGTGACCTAGGAGCAATTCCTCAAAGTGTCCCTGAATGGCCCCAGTGTGCCCTACCAAAATTCCTACAGCAGCAAAACCGTGACTTTGATCGCAAATCTGTCGATTTCGATGGATCTAGGACGTCGGGTTTCAGCTAGGGGACCCCCCACACCATGCCTTGAAGTCTTGAAAATGGTGTTATTGTGCCATCTCCGGAGCTAGGGTTTTTCTCAGTGAAGGCCATGTTTGTTGTTGCGGGCATTTTGGTCTAGCACCCCATGGCCATTCAGGGACACTTTGAGGAATTGCTCTGGGGTCACGGAACCCAAACCAATGAGTGGACTTTGGTTTCATCTACTCCTGCACATGCACATGGCCATTATGGATGTGTTCATGATGGCCACGATGCCTAGGAGCCTTCAGATGAGAAATGGCCCCATTGAGCAAGATTGGCATGGCCTTCACTAAGGAAAACCCTAGCTCCAGAGATGGCACATTAACATCATTTATGAGACTTCGAGGCATGGTGTGGGGGGTCCCCTAGCTAAAACCCAGCATCCCGGATCCATTAGAATCAACGGATTAGCGATCGGAGTCACGGTTGTGTTGCTATGGGCATTTTTGTTGGGCACCCTGGGGCCATTCAAGGACACTTTGAGGATTTTCTTCAAAAGCACAGAACCCAAACCAACGAGCGGACTCAGGTTCCATTGGCTCCTGGATGTGCGCGTGGCCATTCTAGATGTGTTCACGATGGACACACATGCCCGGGAGCCGATGGATGAGAAATGACCCCATTGAGCAATATTGGCATGGCCTTCACTGAGAAAAACCCTAGCTCCGGAGATGGCACAATAGCGCCATTTTTGAGACTTAGAGGAATGGTGTGGAGGGTCCCCTAGCTGAAACTTGACATCCTAGATCCATTGGAATCAACATATTCACGATTTGAGTCATGGTTTTGTTGCTCCGGGGATTTTGGTCAGGAACACCGAAGCCATCCAGGGACACTTTGAGGAATTGCTCTGAGGTCACAGACCCAAACCAGCGAGTGGAATCAGGTTCCGTAGACCCCCGCACATGCACGTGGCCATTTTGGACATGTTCATGATGGCCACCCATGGCCGGGAGCCGACGGATGAGAAATGACCCCCTTCAGCAATATTGGCATGGCCTTCACTGAGCAAAACCCTAGATCCAGAGATGGCACAATAGCACCGTTTCAGAGACATTGAGGCATGGTGTGAGGGGTCCCCTAGCTGAAACCCACCGTCCTGGATCCATAGGAATCGACAGATTCACAATCAGAGTCACAGTTTTGATGCTCCGGGCATTTTGGTTGGGCACACCGGGGTCATTCAGGGACACTTTGAGGAATTGCTTCGGGGTAATGGAACCAAAACTGGCGAGTGGACTCGGGTTCCGTCAGCTCTGGCACATGCACATGGCCATTGTGGACGTGTTCACGATGGCCATACACACTCGGGAGCCTTCGGATGAGAAATGACCCCCTTGAGCCAGATTGGCATGGCCTTCTTTGAGAAAAAACCTACCTCCGGAGATGGCACAATAACACCGTTTTTGAGACTTCGAGGCACAGTGTGGGGGGTCCCCTAGATTAAACCCGACGTCCCGAATCCATAGGAATTGAAGGATTTGCGATCGGAGTCGTGGTTTTGGTGCTACAGAAATTTTTTTCAGGCACCCTGGGGCCATTCAAGGACACTTTAAGGAATTGCTCCGGGGTCACGGAACCCAAACTGGCGAGCGAACTTGGGTTCTGTTGTCTCCCGCATGTGCACATGGCCATTGTGGATGTGTTCATGATGTCCACACACTCCCGAGATCTATCGGATCGTAAATGACCCCCTTGAGCAAGGCTGCCATGGCCTTCACTGGGCAAAACCCTAGTTACTGAGATGGCACATTAACACCATTTTCAAGACTTCAAGGAACGGTGTGAAGGTTCCCCTAGCTGAAACCTGACATCACAGATCCATCAGAATCGATGGATTCGCAATCATAGTCACAGTTGTGGTTCTATGGGAATTTTGGTTGGGCACCTCGTGGCCATTTAGGGACACTTTGAGGATTTGCTCCAGGGTCACGGAACCGAAACCGGTGAGCGAAACGAGGTTCTGTCAACTCCCACACGTGCATAAAGGAGCTTTCAAACTACCATATAGGACATGTCTTAGGGTTGTTTGGCTCCCAAGTGTTGATACATATGAAAAATGGCTAGGTAAATGTTGCTAATGAGATGAAATGAGGGTTGTGCTTGCTTAAATCCCTAAGGGCACACCTCACACAAGAGGTCATACACTTATAACCACATCGTGATTCTCCCTAAGCTATTTAGACAATATTGAGAATATGTGAGCCATTATAGAGTAACACCTTTGACCTCCTAATGTTACGTAAACACATAAGAAAGTGTTTTACCATAAGTCAATTAGAGAGGATATGCCATAACACTGGTACCAACTAGATGTCCCCATTTTTATATGGCATATGGAAAGGTAGGCTAAGTAGATTGAAGGTAGACTAGAGGTATCTTTGAGCTGGTTGAAAGTGTCTCTATCAAGTGTCTCGAGCCATGGATAATGCCTTACAGAATAATAGTTGATCTTTGAAGGGTATCATTTTCCTTTGATTGTTGACCTCGATGCAATAAGTAGGTTTTGGACATTAGGTATGGGTCTTGGGACCATGAACATGTTCAATGGAGGAAAGATATGCCTTATGCCCTAAACAAGGCTTATATGCATTTAGGACCAAGAATGATGTGTCAAATCACAACGCATCTAGGATCGAGGGATATTTGGACTCCATATGAGTATATTCAAATATGATTAGGAGGTTATGAACACCAAGTGTTGGTGTTGAAGGCCTAGATATGACTGTGAATATTTATCTTATTGGTGATGATATGGATACTATTTGGAGGTTTTGAACAAGAGTACGAAAGGAGATTTCAAAACAAAAAATAGGACCTGCCTTAGGGTTCTTTGGCTTCCAAGTGTTGATACATACTTCATTAGGATATTTTGAGAACCATTTATGGATATGAGGTCCTTGTACATGGTTGGGAGGAGGACTGCCAACCTTAATAAAAATAAGGCTTCTAAGGGAAGGGAAACTCAAGGTTTCGAACTTAGAGGTGTATTAATTACATAGGTTCACAACAATGAAAGAGGCCTCAAATGACAAGGATATGTTTAACCTCCAATTAATGATATGGGTGCAACTAGGAGTATTTTAGCACTCAGTATGGGTTTTATGGCACTAAACATGGTCAAACAATGAAACCTTGACCTTAGGCTCTAAAGGAAGTTTCCAAGGATAGGGAAAATGTGAAGCCTTAAATAACCACATAAGATTGGTCTAGTATAACTCAAATATTTGAATGCCAATATGGACACCATTAGTATGTTTTGAGCTTTATGGGTGGGCCTCAAATCCATAAACATGATTCAAAGAGGGAGACCAAAATATCAAGGCTAGAAATATATATTTATGGCTTGGGACCAACGATAAATTTGATGGGTCATTTGTAATGCTTCAGGGCATCATTCATGAACCTTGGTCCCTAGAAGGTGCCTTTAGATCCTAACGTATAATTCAAAATTCAAAATATTTGAAAGTGACATTTAGGTGTGTAATTGTGTTTGAAAAGATGATGTTGTGTGTTATTTTATACTAATATTTGTATGGTTTTCTTTGTGCAAGTGCGTATGTAAATATTTGCCTATGTGTGTTTTTTCTAACATGTAAATTTTTGTATATGTGCATAGATATTTGCATGTGTGCATGTATTTTTCATATGTTTATATATATATATTTTTATGTGTGTAGGTTTTTATAGTGTAAATATATATGTATCTGTACATATTTAATATGTGTGTAAATATAAGTATGTGCATATAACTTGTGTCTGTAAATGACTACGGGTGGTAGGTACACAAGGGGGGTGTCTTGGGGTGGTAGGTACACAAGGGAGATATTGCCCAATGCCTATCAAATTTCAGTGCATCTATGTGTCTCATTGTGATTTGTGAATGACAAATGTGTACTCATTGATGTGTATTGATTCTAATTTATATTGAATATTATGAAATGTTATAATATAAGATGAGTTTGCAATCTTGTTTAAATGCATGTGAAGTTTTCCTAAACGGATAGAAACTTGAATTGGAGTGGTTGGTGTAAAACATCAATGTATTGTAATAGTAACTTAATCATAAATCAAACATCAAATAAATGATATAAGATAACAATATCAAATAAACTATCTAACATGAATAACATTAGACATGCATGAATAAACAATCACATGACTATACTATGTACATCAATCAATTAGGCCTTCTGGATCCTCTCGGTTTTTAATTGTCTCAAACAACCTCTCATGCTCTGCATGAGGTAGTAAGTAGCATACCTTGTTTGATGTAGTTGTTGACATTGTTTGTAGTTGGATGTTTATACCAACGATCAAGTGTGTAAAGTGATACACCCATGAACCTAGACTATAATCCATGTATGTGTAGCCATTTCTCTTTGGTCCCTTTCCATCTATTGTAAGATATTTCCCTTGAACAACCATCGAGCTAGTCGAAAAGGTAATGCCTTCACTATCGGTCAATGATGCGAGGAGGGTTTGCTTCCCCTGGGTGCATCATGCCAACCAATAATTCGTCCCAATTTCACTGTATGTCGGGGAGACAATTGCATAGATGTGTCCTGCAAAAATGCATTTGATGGTCATATTCCAACAAGTAGTGGTTTGATAACTTGGATAATTACAAAAACAAGGAGGGAACCGGGATATGCATGCAGAAATGTTTACTTGGTTGTACAAGATCAGATATATGATCATATTCATTCAAAATAGAGGACTGGCCTTCCTCTAACTTGATTGTTTCAACAACTGTACGTGGGTCCACTGTAAGTGATACATGATTCCATTCATCAACCCAATCCATTGATTCACACTCATCCCACTCACAACTGCTGCAAGGCCCACAAAAGAAAGAAAGTTTCCGCATCCACATTTCAAATAAGGGGTTGTTTGAGCTTCGAACCAAATGAAATCCATGAGTTCCTTGCACAGTACTACAACTATAAGAACGTGATCGATCTATATCAACCACATGCCGGAAATTTCTGAAAACATGTCCTCTACCTATTGGCTTGTGCTGCTTTGTGGTTCGATCTGACATTTTTGCAAAGCACCATTGAACTATGGATTCTGCATCCCGAATATGAGGGTTTGTCATGCACCTCATCTCCTCCCTTCGTAGGGCAATTTTGATACATGCTATAGCGCCATCATGCTCTCCCTTTCCATGCCCGGTCTCAAAATAGTTCCATTTATGGAACACACATGCATTTTTGAACTGGCCTACACAACCATCTAACCATATCCAATGATGATCCATCTATAGACCTCTCTCCTTCAGCTGATCATAGAAAATTCTGAAGCAATGATGCACATAATGTAGGTCATGGAACATGTCGTCACTGATGTAGAAGTTGGTCTCTTTCAATATTATCCTCATGTCATTGCTGCAAACTAGCGCATGCCTATACATGATATGGACCATTATTCCAACTTGGTTTGAATGGTAGTATTGACTATGAATCTCATTTTGCCGGTGTAGGGTGTAGTTTTCAGCAAAGTCCACAACTGACAATATTGTGCCGCTGGGAAAGGTTTCCCTGCACTGTCTGTACTGGTCATCATGCCATCATGCTACATGGACATGTTGTACATACTGCTTGGTCTTTTGGTAGAATTCCTTCATGAAATCGCAAATTTGTACCTAGTTCCACAAAACCAAGGGCATTAATACATTGTGACATTTTCAATATGAATATATATGTACAAATTCAACATGTACAGTATGAAAGTATGCAAACTTATATTACCTGTGAATTCACCAATGCAATTTGTTTTCTTTCCTTCGCACTATATACTTTATATGTTATGTACTTGAAGTTCTGCATTTCTACTGACATCCTCCCAAATTCGTGCTCCTTGATTTCATGGATGCAGTGGCTCAAAAATGCAAATCCACTGCACATAGAACATGTCCCATATAAACATGATCTTTTATAATATTTTTTTCTTTCAGGTCTTGGACACATTTTGCTATGTATAAATTCTATGGATGCATTCGGTGGTTGTAATGATGGGAAGACCTAAAAAATGTTAGTATGCAAATCAAAATATATATGTCTATATGTATCATAATAGTACTCAAATTCTACATGGTATCTACAGCAACATGTGTCGTGATCAATGCAAATTCTTACATACCAGGATTTGCATTTTTCAAAGGACCTTTGTCCCAAGTTCAATTGTGTGTGCTCATTCTTTAACCTCTCATAGAGTTTTGTTTGTGTCGTGTCAAGGAAGTGCTTGACATGGGGTTCACACCCCTTAACACCTTTTCTCAACTTTAACACATCTCTTTGATTCGATGATGGTCTAGTGTTATCATGCCAAAAATTTTGTACTAGTTCTTTAACAACGTCAATAAGCTTCATGTCTAAACGAGGTAACCTACCAACAAAAGCCCAACAATATTTTTGGCTTGGGGTCTCAAGTTTTTCTCTAATAACATAATACTTTTGAAGAGTCTTTCTATCTACTTTAAAGATTTTACATGTGTGTGATAGCAGGCGACATTGCCTTGTGGATTTGTCTACAATCGATTCCGACAGTACAAGATGGGTCGCATTAAAATATTTTGTACGAGAAGTTTTTCCAATCAAATTAAATGCAGACTGTAGATTTCTAACAACATAATTGTTGGCCTCTGAACTTATAACTACCTTTATGCCCAAAATTCTCCTAACATGATCTAGACAATGTGATTTTAACAAAGCTAGAAACAATTGACATTTTGTTGCATCGGTTTTGGATTCAAAAAATTCTTTGATTATCCTGTTACAATGGAAATCAATAGTGCATTTGGAAAACTTACCTTCAAGTCCTGAAAATGAACTTTCATCCACATGAATATGTCTAGGATTTCTTCGTCGTCCGCTTGATAATCGAGGCAAGGGAGTTGGAAAGGAATTACAAGTCGCGTCACTGGTTTGTTGTGGCCCTTCGTTCACAATTTGGTGTTGCAAGGGAGTGTATTCGACATGTGTGTGCTCTTCTTGAGGAGGTTTCCAATTAACAACTTGTTCAACATCCATCCATTCATACTTGACATCAAGCAAGATTTGATTGACTTCAACCACTTCGTCATTGCTTGTTGATGGATCTAAGGAACTAACATTTTGATGTTTATGATTTTCCATGTACAACCTGGCCTTTTCTCTTATCTCATGGGCCTTTTTAGGGGGCGGCTCCTTCCTTCTAGACTTTCTTTTATTATTACGTCTATTTCCCATATTCAATACATTTTTTAACAAAACAAAAATATCACCCCTGCAAGAATGAACAACAAATAAGATATTAAAAATCGATGTGCGTGATTATTAAAACTCGATGTAGCAATTGATTATGTACAACAACATCTAGTGAGAATGTTTTCATATAATCTTAAAAGCTATTGAGAATGCCCTAGATATAACAACATCTCCTCTAGGAACTCAATTGGATGGTATTGGATGGTGGTATGGGATGTTAGTAGGAGCACATTCCCTACAAAAGGAGAAACTCCTACTCACTTCATTTTCATGTTTTGGATGAAGGAAAATAGCCCCAAAATATTAAGAGTTTTCAATTCTTTAGGTGTTTGTGTGAGTTGTTGCAGTGAAATCATGAGGAAATCAACAAATGTTTGTGTACTAGATGGAGTTATGTGATTATGAAAGGTTATTGGTGGTGATGCAAGCAAGTTTTT